>VXBL01001206.1:406881-467383 GCA_013400195.1 Aramus guarauna
CCCCATTCCCCTGTGCCGCTGAGGGGGCAGTACGTTGAAACCAGGAGTGAAGTTGAGCCCAGGAAGAAGGGAGGGGTGGGGGCAGGTGTTTTAAGATTTGATTTTATTTCTCACTCCTCTACTCTGTTTTGCTTGGTAATAAATTAGATGTTTTTTTCCTCTGAGTTCAGTCTGTTTAGCTCGTGATGACAATTAGTGAGTGATCTCTCCCTGTCCTTATCTCGACCCACAACTATTTCATTATACCTTTTCTCCCCTGTCTAGTTAAGGAGGGCAGTGATAGAGCAGCTCTGGTGGGAACCTGGCCCCAGCCAGGGTCAACCCACCACAGGTGTCACCTTTCAGCAATGACAACCTTTAACTGATCTCAGGTGCAGTTGGTGACCCTCTGACACATGGCCTGGGTTACCTGTCCTGCCAACAGCATGTGTTTCACTGTCTTCCATGGCTGCCTTCGTGCCTTGCCTTCAAGTGCGTGATTTTCCCTGACACAGAGAGGTTCTCCCTGCTGATGGGAGCTCTCCTGCCTCTCCTTCACTGCAGGCGTTGGCCTTTACATGCCTCTTGTCCTTCTTTGGTTCCCCCTTTTATTACCGCAGAGTTTCATGGTGTTGCACCATGGGAACCAAGGAACATGCAAGTTTGGATGACAACTCTAGTACACCAAGGTGCTACTGATACTCCTTGTGGCATATTTCTCTGGATTGGCCTGACAATTTTTTTTCTTTTTTTCACGTACATTCTATAGACTTAAAAAGAACAATTTTATCTTCCATTTCAGCCTTGCTATTTGATCAACTGTGGCAGCAGCGTGAAGTAATGTGATTAAACTCCCAGACATGAAGCATGAACTCACTACAAATAGACCTGTCACTTGTAATGAGAGGACAGTTTTGGCCTGTGCAAAAGTGCTTTGGGGATGCTCCTCATTTTCTGGAGACAAGCTTTTCTTCCCAGATGGCCCTGATGTATCCTCAAGTTGGCTGCTTCTATCTTCAACATCATTTGAAATGCTTATGCGGTCTTCACCATTCAGTATCCAAAATCCTCGGCTGGTTTTGTTTTTCTTTTGTTTCTCTTTAATTCTTTTCTTGAAACTGAGTTTGTGTGGCCAAGTTTTGGTAGCAGGGGGGCTACAGGGGTGGCTTCTGAGAGAAGCTGCTAGAAGCTTCCCCTGTGTCTGATAGAGCCAATGCCAGCTGGCTCCAAGATGGACCCAATGCTGGCCAAGGCTGAGCCCATCAGCAACAATGGTAGCACCTCTGGGATAACATAGTTAAGAAGGGAAAAAAACTAGGAGGAGTTTTTGGCAGCTGGAGAGAGGAGTGAGAAGATGTGAGAGGAACAACTCTGCAGACACCCAGGTCAGTGAAGAAGGAGGGGGAAGGAGGTGCTTCAGGCACTGGAGCAGAGGTTCCCCTGTAGCCCTTGAAGAAGACCATGGTGAGGTAGGCTGTCCTCCTGCAGCCCATGGAAGTTCATGGTGGAGCAGATATCCACCCCGCATCTGTGGAGGACCACATGCTGGAGCAGGTAGATGCACCTGAAGGAGGCTGTGACCCTGTCAGAAGCCCGTGCTGGAGCAAACTCCTGGCAGGACCTGTGGCCCTGTGGAGAGAGGAGCCCACACTGGAGCAGGTTTGCTGGCAGGACTTGTGACCCTGTGGGGGACCCACGCTGGAGCAGTTTGTGAAGAAGTGCAGCTCGTGGGAAGGACTCATGTTGGAGAAGTGGGAGGACTGTCTCCTGTGGGAGGGACCACACACTGGAGCAGGGGTAGAGTGTGAGGAGTCCTCCCCCTGAGGAGGCAGGAGCGGCAGAGATGACGTGTGATGAACTGACCACAACCCCCATTCCCCATCCCCCTGTGCTGCTGGGGAGGGAGGAGGTAGAAATTGGGAGTGAAGTTGAGCCGGGGAACTTTCCCCAAGTTGAGTCTGTTTTACTCATGATGGTAATTGGTGAGTGATCTCTACCTGCCCTTATCTCGACCCATGAATTTTTCATTATATTTTCTTTCCCCTGCCCAGCTGAGGAGGGCAGTGACAGAACAGCTTTGGTGGGCACCTGGCCTCCAGCCAGGGTCAACCCACCACACTGGTTTTGTTAATGCCTTTGATATCAGAACTGACTGGTGATCTCATATTTTTGATCAGTTACCATATTTCTGAATTCCAGAGTGCTCTGGATAAGAAGTCAGTTGTAGGTAGTGTAGTTCTTCTAGCTTTGCTGCTTCAGTCACATTCATTGAAAACTTTTTAATTTTTTTTAATTTAAAAGTTTCATTTCGTATCCCTGCCCAGATGTCCTCTTTCTAGAAGTGCTGTCTGAAATGACATATTCTGCAGGGCTCTCTGATGGCCACATCATATAAGACAGGCACATCTACACCATAGATTATAAACCAGACAGATTAGCCCAGAATTCACCTCAGAGCTCAAACACTGATGAATGTCTTGGACTCTTTTTTGTCAGACTACAAATATGTAGCTTGCATCACTTGTGCCCTCATGGGTCACTACTCAGTACAGACTCTCAGGGTGGCTTTGTCAGACCGCTTGGGAGGTACTGCATGTTGTCTGCCTGTACTGCACAGAAGAGATGCACATGCAGACCATTGTAGCACTTACTAAGGGGATACTAAAATCCTGCTGATGGGATGCTAATTTCTTGAACCGCTCTAACTCAACAGCTTGCAATCATCTCAGTTTTTCCTCTGTGTCATTTGAATGATACCTCAGTCAGCTGCAATATTCTTATTTTTCATTTTCTATTTACTTCCCTGGCTGTTTCCAGCAGATAGATGTAGTTGTGAGCGTGATTTGCCAGAGCCTCTGCCACACGAGCTTCATGTCCACACACCTGTATCACATATAGTAAACACTTCTGCCCGGCCTCTCAGTCCCTTTTCTTGAGGAAATTGATATTCGTCCACTTGTGGATTAACTCCCAAGCAGTGTTCTCAGTTGATAGCCTGGTAGTTGTATGACTTACTATTGAAGAGAATAATAGTTCTATTAAGACTTTTTTTTTTTTTTTTTTTTACCCCAGGACGGTGTTTTAGCATCAAATGCTAGGAATATATCTTTTTCTGCCACGTGAAAAGCTCCAACTGAAAGGTTTGGGGACTGAGCTATTTTTAATCATCTGTTTGGGATGTTTGAGTATATGCAAATAGATGTTTCACTTTATTTCACTATAGCTGTGGGCCCTAATGCTTTGGCAGTGAGGTCTAGCTTTCTATTCACTTTATTGATCTCTTTAATTTTTTCTCCTAACATATCAGGCACTTCAAAGCATGTGATGTTCTAGACATCCTATTTAGTTCCTGGGGTAAAATTCATGGTAGCTATTCCACAGATGCAAAATCATCATGACAATATCGAACCAGCATTAATATTGGGATGCTGTGGTGGACTCAGGTCTGGATAAAATTTTGGGTTAACATATGCATCTTGATGACTGTATAAACTATCTTTCCTGGTTTTTTTCAATAAGATCATAAATTCACATGCTTTAGCTGAAATCACTGGCTTCTATGGATTGTCTAAAATTTTAGTTGGAATGCTTTTTGTGGGTTTTACACTTAAAAATTACCATATCTTAGTGGCAGTATTATAATGCAATATAAAAATTATTTTATAGTCATTCTGCTTTCTTATTTTACTAGTTTTCAAAGCCTAAGTGCGTTCATTCATGTCTCTTGATCTGACACTCAGTTTCTCATCTTGCCTTTGCATCTGGTGCAAATACATTTAATTTTGTTGTTCTGTCTGGCATGAACATCACATGCATGCAAAAATCTCATCTCATGGATTGACACTTGCTTACTGAACGTGGTGCTTTTCACTTCCTCACAATTCTGTAATTTTCCCTTTTGTGATTTAAAGAATGTCTAATTGCTAAATGAGTTGTCTTTGATGTCCATCTCCTTCAGAACAGGAATTTGGTATGTCACTATGATTATCATTTTCCTTGTTCCCTCTCTGTTGTTGCAACATGCATTCTAATTTTCACGTTGCAGGAACTGACTTATTTCTGACAGCTCTGACAGTGCACTCCGCTTTTCTCCAGGGTCAGGTAGAGTAGCATATCTACTGAATCCATCCTCAGCTGCACATAATTCCAAAGTAGATTCCTATAAGCTAATCATGCCCTAACTTCAGAACAGCCACTGTTTCTGGTATAATCAACTGCTGTGGTGATCCTATATGCACCCTGAATTCCCCTCTTTGCATATTAGGACACTTGTAACTCTGATAAAATAATCCAATGGCGCAAGACAACACCTTGTTCTCTAANCATTCCCCTCTTTGCAGATTACGTCATCTCACAGACTCAAGTGGTCACTTGCTTTGCAACAGGGCATAGCTCGCTTTATCCTGAGAATGCATAGCTACTCTTCCAATTGGGATGGGCTCAGTAGCCAAGGGATTGGTGGAAGTTATAACAGTGACACAAGATCAGGTCTTTTTTTAGTTTTTGGAGTGCCAAATTACACTCGATTATCCATTTGATTCCAGGTCCTATCTCTTTTGCTCTTAGGAGAGACGAATCCCAGCTATAAGCCTAGGCTTGGCAGTCTGGTTTAGCCTCCCGAGATGGTTTCTGTCACCCCTTGGAATCCCTCAGCTCCCTCCATGCCATTGGGCTCATCTGATACAACCCAACAAAAGCTGCCCCAATATCCTGTATTCAAACATTTTCTCCTTGGCCTTCATAGAAGTCCCCAGCATCTATTTCTGCAGGTCCCCAGCAGTGAAGGTCACTGCTTCACTCAGTGAAGGTCTGCTGCACTTCTGCCTTACGGGAACTGGAAACAAACCAAATCCAAAGAGGTGTGTCCACCCGCATGGGCATTCCCTGCCTGCACTGATGAGGTGGTAATTATTGCCTCTTTTTTTGTCAAAATTATGACCAACGTGCTCTTTTCTCATTTGATGTCCATCTATCATATTAGTGCATTTATAAGCTTATCTCTTCTCAAGACTGGCTTGAAAATAAAATCTGCCTTCTTATGAGTTTTGCCGGTCCTTGCTATTGTATCTCACACAGGAGCAGGGTGCACAACTGAGTGTCTCAGGCTTCTCAGCTGGTGTCTGACACCCGCAATATCACCATGGGCAGGAGGACACCCACAGGTTTGCTTTCCTCTACAGAACGCCCTCCCTGTGTTTTCTCCTGGCCCTTCCTGGTCCTACCTGTGATATCCACTTTGTAGACCTTGCTTCACTGGCAATGTGGATTCATATTAGGACACCTGTAACTCTGACAAAATAATCCAATGGTGCAAGACAACACCTTGTTCTCTAAAAATCCAATGGGCTCTACTGCAGCTAAAGCCCTCACGTTCTAACAGATGAATTTCCAAAAATGATGACAGCAGCATTGTTCCTCATGACACAACTCTTGGCCCTCTTTCTTTCTCCACTCACACTCACCTATCCCCCAGCTAACTGGAGAGTGCACAATACAGTATCTACAAAACCTACAGCTTTTCCAAATTGTTTTTCCTTATAGAATAATAGGCAGTGAAACTAGTACCTGGAATGCCTGGTTTGGTCTTTAGCTCTGAGGCTGACCTCCCCTCTTTGGCCTTGACTGAGTCATGTTTGCAGAATGACTGACTGCCTTGTCAAGCACTCATGCAACCTGAAGCCCAGGCTCCCTGAAAGCTGGATGTGTCTCTATAAACCAATGTAGTTGGTTAGGTACTGGAAGCTGTACAGCTGCATTACCAGGTTGCTCTGCCAAGGTTACTTAGCTCTGCTGGCAGTAGTTTTTCTGCCTTGCACTGCATCATGACACAGAGAATTTCTTTCTGCTTTTCTGCTCAGTTTGATGGATGTCAGACCACCCTTGCTATAAAAGTCTGTCCACACAAGCAGCATGGTATTGCAGGCTGTTTTGCATCTGCTTCAGACAAGCCACTGCCCTCTCAGAAGGTGGATGCCACGGTTGAAACTAAATACAGTACAGTTTTCAGCATATCTAATAACATGGTGCAGCAATTTTCTGGTAATCTGGTAATCACACTCCAGTGATTGCCTACATATCTGCTATCACGATGCAGCACAAGCTGCAGCGGGAGTTTAACAAGTATCACTGGGTTTAAATCCTTGCTCCTCGTGCTCCTATCAGCATAGAAGGACAAACCTGTCTTTCGTTTTCTCTGCGTTTCACTTGTCCATTTGTCCTTCATGAAGATGATTCCCAACAACTGATTCTGCACAGGCTGTGATTGAACTAAAGCCTTCGGACTTGTAGCTGTGACCGCAGGAAGGAGGCACTATGGAGCACGGTCTTGACCCCACAGATCTGGGGACCTTGCTGCCAGCATTGACATGGAAAAGCAGAGACCAAGAGCAGAAGGTATGGCACGGCGTGCATTCAAGCAAACACGAGTTGTTATTGACTGTCCTGAAACCCCAGACCTTGGCACCAGCTCCCCTCTGTGGGGCCACCAGGAGCAGGAAGACAACGAATGAGGAGCAGCAGCAGACAGGGAACCTGTGTGTTTGGGCAGAAGCTTGCAGGGACACCCACAGCCTGTGTTCAGCAGTAATTCCTGGTGACTACGTGGTGTCATTTATACATCTGAACCTTATGGAAACAATGTACCTGTGGTGCTGTGCAGCTCACTCCAAAGCACTGAGACCAACATAATTTTACTGGTGCTTTCTGAATTACCTTTCTTCTAGCTGCATTTTAGCTAGTTGCTTCTTTGGGGATAGTCTAATTTTACGGCACAAATGCCTTTTCTATTAGTGTCGAAACACAAGTGAAAATTGCTTTTAGCAATTCCCCTTCCCGAATAACTTGAAGGCTACTAAGCAGAAGTTCTTGCAAAATGAGAAAGACAGAGAAAGTCAGGATGTTCTTGTCTATTCCTTCCACAGTATGTGCGTGACTCCAATTCACCTTGACAAAGGAGGCAAATTGATCTGGAAAGCTCCATACGAGGAATTACATCTTCAGGAGTGCTGCTAAAATAGTGGTGTCCTAGTCCCTCTAACTGGCAGCAGTTTTCAGTCCTTCAAAAGCAGACTGCCTGTACCCTGGTCAGACACAAATTCCCACTACCTCCTCCTCTCCAGGTGAGCCCTCTCTCCTTTCCACATGGATTGGCTTCATTTTTGTCTTCTGGCTTTGCAAGTGATGATTTCCATTCTTAGCTGCTGTTCGCTTCATTTTGCTGATCCTCCTCCTCATTTAATATGTAAAACACTTTAAATATCTAAGTTTTAAATAGGTACAAGCAAGAGATGCTCTTATAAAGTCCCTTGCATGTAAAGGTGACGTTTTCTAATCTTCCTGCTACTGTGCATATTTGGGGCACAAAAGTTTTCTAATACTTAATTTCTCTTGAGGCAGTCAAATCACTGAAAAGAATCTCTAGAAGTTTTTGTGCAGAAAAACAAAGAAAAACAACATCAAGAAAAGGGGCAATACTGCCTGCTGGCACTGAGACCTGGTCCTGCAACTTTTCTGAGGGACATCTAGAAAGTGCTGATTGAGATTGGGTATCAGGCCTTTAGTGAGAAACCACCCCAGAGGTGGAGACTGCTGCTGTCAGGCAACAGCTGAGCTCACTGAGGCTTTTTTTTTAAGCCATAAACCTCACTTATTTATATATAAAGGACTTGTGCAAAGGGAGTTTTCAGCCATAACTATAGCAACGACTACAACATTTATTAGTCACGTAACAGTGAAAAAAAAAGCAGAAACTTTAAACTACTTGGAATGCAAAATTTAAGTGGTTACTCATTCAGGGAAAGCTGCTTCTTTCGCTCCCATTCAGCAAACTCTTCAAAAGGGGAAAAAAAACGTTGAATCTGTCATCTCATTCAGAACAAACATCTTAAGGAAAATAATCAAATAAATGGCTGGATTTGGGATAAACATCTACTGTTAAGATCATGCCTACCATGTTATGCAATGCAGAGAAAAAGCAGAGGACAAGAAAGAGCTCCACACAATATGCCCTTACACATTGCTCTGGTCTGTGTTTGACAACCTACGGAGAGAGTTCACAAGGTAAAATGGCTTCCAACCACCTTCGAAACCTTTCTTGGCTAAACAGGCCTGGTAAGTACCTCTCGCTAAAATGCTGTGGGGCAATCAGCTCCTGGTTTCAGTTTTCTTGCTTCCCTTTCTTCCTTGATACTGTCTCTGTGTTAGTATACAAACCGGAGCTTTGCCATGGTCTACAGTCAGCAGCAGGCTTGGCCTGACTTCCAGGATCTTGGGAAATCAGCAGTTTCCACAGAGGTGGCACCGAGAGCCCCACAGAGCTGCAGATGCTCCAGCACAGCTTTGGGAATTGCCATGGGAGGGCAAACTCCCATGTGAATCAGGTGGGAACTGGAAGCAGCAATTCCAAAGCACAGATTTGAAAGAGAGGTTTATAAGGTGCTCAGGTTGTTCTGGGGGCAGACATTATCTGCTTGTCCTGGGCATTACTAGCTCCTGTTTCATGTGGTGTCACAGAATCATGGAGTGGCAGGGTTGGAAGGGACCTCTGGAGATCACCTAGTCCAACCCACATACTGAAGCAGGATCACCTAGAGCAGGTTGCACAGGATGGCGTCCAGGAGGGTGTTGAATATCTCCAGAGACGGAGACTGCATAGCCTCTCTGGGCAGCCTGTTCCAGTGCTCTGCCAGCCTCAGAGAAGTTTTTCCTCATATTCAGATGGAACTGCCTGTGTTCCAGTTTGTGCCCATTGCCCCTTGTTCTGTCACTGGGCACCATTGGGAAGAGTCTGGCCCCATTTTCCTGACACCCACCATTTAGATATTTAGCACATTTAGTGCCTTCATATTTAGCACAGCTACATGAAATTTTAAAAATGTTCCAGAATTGTAAAAGTTGGGAGTAACAAACTTTGAAAGTCACCTAAACCCACTGCTTGGCTGAATTGCTTCTTTGTGCCCCAAGCTGTATGCAGTTTGTGTCCAAATGCCCAAAGTTTTTCCAGTTTTGGCTTAGGGTGGATTTTTTTTTTTTTAGGTGAAAGTGCTCTGTGATGACCTTAATAAATAAGAAATGGACCCCTGTGTTGCGAAAGATCTCAAAAATTACATCGGAAAGTAAACACTACACAGCTAAAATATGCTTTATACTTTTCAGTGGTAACTGCGTACCAACCCTAAAATTATTTGAAAATCTCAAGAACAACTTGCCAACTATTTTCAGAGAGCTTAAATGAGCTGTGCATGCTGAGATCATCAACAAGACCAAGAAAAGATGTATTCAGTGCAGTTTCCCATCTATTCGATTACTCTGCCTCTCCAGCAGTCTCCAGAGAGAGCCTCTGGCTGCTTCTTAAGGTCACTGAATCATTCCACTACAATAAATGATCTCGCTAGCTGGAAATGTTGGAGAGGCTCCCAGGACCTCAGCGTGGATGTGTCACTGAGTCACTTTAATCCCTACGCTCATGGGTGAGAATGTACCACACCCAACCTGCCCACTGTCCCGTCCATTTTGTTTTCTTTGTTCTCCTTCATATTCTTCTACTTTCCTAACAGCATTAAAGCAAGAGATTGGTATGTTTTACAGTCTGTGGACAGAACGAGAATAGAGACCAAAAAAAAACCCCCAAAACAGAAAGCAAACCCCCACCAAGCACGATTCAGCCTCCCTGGTCTTGGGAGTCTTTGGCTTTGCCACTTGTAGGCAATTAGAGGAAGGAGTCAGCAATGTTCCCGCGGGGCCCTGACAGAGGAGGAGGACAAAGTGTCCTGGGGCAGAACAAAGCTGTCTTCCGCACCATTTGAAGCTTGGAGACAGCAAGTATCAACAGTCAGGACGTTGGAAGGTGTGCCAGTTTAAGAGGACATGACATGCATAGTTTGGCACACCTTATAGTCAGTAACAGAAGGAGTAGTAGGTCCCGTCAACCATGACTTTGTCATGGAAGGCGACAGCATCTCTAAGCTGTGATCCAGCAGAGCATGGACGAATGTGACCAATGTATCTTTGATGAATTCCCTTATTTCCCTCGATAGGAGATAGCAGGCTGTTCCCTTAGTGAAACAAACACCACAAACATCACCATTATCCCTCAGCAACATTTTCTCTCCTTAGTCCCAAGTGTACAAGACATTTCTCTTCCAGCTTTGTTTTTTATTTCTTCTTTATAACTTGCCTTTCCTTAAAGCCCAGTTCCCTATTTGACTGAATCTTTGTAGAAGATAGGTACAAGCAAGCAGCCCTCTGTTATTAAGAGGGTGGTTCAGTGGCACTGGTTAGAAACCAGGCTATTGTCACTTTTTCTTCTATGCATTATAGCACGGGTGAGCTTTGATGCAGTCCTTGGGAGGCAAAGTGGCTTTAATGGGGAAGTGTTTCCTTACTTGAAGGAAGCAGAGTGCAGAATAAAGACTCAGAAGAGCAACCGAACTAAGTACAACCTGAATCTTTGGTGAAATGTTACAGTAGCTGAACAGAGACAGGAAGAAGAGTAAAGGACTTAGGAAGTGAGGGTGAATTTTTCTAACAACAGGTATTAACAAATACGGAACATAAAACATCTCAAAAGAAATATGGGGTTGCTTGTCTAAGAAGTTGAGTTTTATTATTATTTGTTTGCTTACTGTTTAATAAGACAGAAGAAAACCAAGTTAATTTAGCAATGACTGTGCAAGAAATGTGGAAGTCTGAGTGGTAGAGCCTGATATGAACAAAAGATGTAAATAAATCACTTGAAACAGATGGGCGCAAAGCACGAGCAAGGACCATCACATTTTCTTGATAGCAACTTTCCTGAGCTCCAGAGAAAAGGTAAAAGCTATGCTGTATCCAGTGCAGAAGATCCAGGGTAGAAACCCCAAGAACTACAGAACACCCACGTAGGCTAGTAAAAATCAAGCTAAGTTTCAGGTTGAAAATCGTAATTTAGCCCTCTTGGACTGTACTCAGATGAAACATTCAGCAAGAGAAAGCCTAGCTCTGGAGGAGAGTTGGTCCTGCAGCTGGACAGCCCATGAAGCATTAACTCCAGAGGAAAGAGAAGCAGGAACCCTTTGGTGCCAGCCTTTGCGTTTCAGCACTGCTCAGTTGGGGCGGTGGGGGAAGGACGAGGACAAGTTGTGCTATTTGTCTTCTTATTGCAAAGCTCTTTTTTTAAAAAGTTCAGGTTTCAAACTGTTTGCTTTAAGGTGACATTTACTTCCTTCTCTTAGTCACTCTTAGAGTTCATCTATGCAAAGAAATTCATACGCTACAAACATGTCACTGGCTTTTCATTGCAGCAACTCCTGTGCAGGCATGCTTGGCTTGGGCCGAGTCCAAGGTGCTTCACTTTTTCAGAGGAGCGAAGCAATTGCAGTTGTTTCCCCCTGTAAACAAGATCTCAGATGTCTGTCTCCTCTTACTCTCTGCACTACCACAATCACAGAATAATTTGGGTTAGAGGGACCCTCTGGAGATCACCCAGCTCAAAGCAAGGCTAACTTCAAAGTTACAGCAGGCTGCTCAGGGCCCAACCAGTTAAAATTTGAACATCTCCAAGGATGCAGATCCCATAACCTCTCTGGGAAGCCTGTGCCAGTCTTTGACCACTGTCACTGTGAAGGATTTTTTTTCCTTACATTTAATCTGAATTTCCCTTGCTGCAACTTAGGCCTTTGTCCTTTCATTGTACCTCTTGATCTTCTGCTGTGCCCCTCCAAGAACAGCGCACTCCTCCTCTTCTGTATCACCCTCCAGGCAGCTGAGGACAGTGAGGAGGTGTCCTCCCCTTCACTCTGCAGCTTCCTAAATCTCAATGCTCTCTGGTAGACAGAGGACAGGCATCTCCAAAAAGTGAGGACAATTGAAAGACTTCAGCCATCCTGAGTACAGACAAACCACTTCAACATATCTCAAGTTGCCTAAAAGCCCAATGGAGTCAGGGAAAAAGGTCACCCCCACCAAACATCAGTGTGCTGGGTATCCAGCTTCACTCAATTAGAAGTTAAACATGGGATGCTGCCTTTATTTGTTCAGTTCTTATGCTGCTAAAGGCCCAGGTAGGATTTGATCTGGGATCTTCAGTTTCAAAGGACAAAAGAGTCAAGCCAGAGTGTCCTCTAAGTTTGCATCTTGCAGACCTCTTCATTTCCCCACCAGATTACATTATTTTTAGAATGTATTCAGTCTCCTTACGACCTGGTTTCTTCGCATTATACCATGAATGATTAATGTACAACCTTTCCTTCAGGAGGAACCTGCATCTCAACAGCCAGCAAAGTTATTACAGTTCTGCAACTCAAGCTCACTTCTGGTCCAATCATCAAATATATGTTATCATTATTTTGAGAGAAAGTTGCTGCACTGAAGCGATTTGATCTTTCAGCAGCTGATGGGACAAGGCTTGCTTTACAGGTAACTGCTATGGGATGACAAACATCAAGCAGGCTCATGGACACCTAAGACTGTGTGTCCTCTTTCAATTTGTTTTAGTACTGCTTGTAGGAGAATATTTTTGTGTTGTGTTTCTCCATAGATCACTTTGACAGAAACGGAGACAGGCATTTTTTCCGTAGGGAAAAACCTCATGATTTTTCAACAAAATATCTGAAAAAATCAGCTAAAATAAATAGCAAGAAAATGTTGTCTTAGGACCTCAGTGACACCTGGTGTTCAGGTAATGGACATGTTACTCCCCGAGGGAGGGTTCCTGGGCACTTGCCAGACCACTGCCATCCTCACTCCCTGGGGGTGCTCTGGCAGAACACAGTGCTGAGGATGGTCCGGGGAGACCAAGGAGAGGAGGAAGACGAGTAACCATTTTCCTTCCTCTCCCATTGCCCCCATACTCCACTGTGTTTCAATTTTGCCCTGGGATGGGTTTCAGATCCTGCTGATCTCCCATTGCCCAGGTCAGAGGCTTGGTGCCAGGAGAGAGGTGATCCCTCACAGCCCACAGCTAGCCAAACCGCTCTGTCTGAAAGGTGTCAAGGGTTAACGTGACCACCAAGAGTTGCAGCACTTGTTTCAACATCAATACTGGGATGCTATTCATGCTGCTCTAAATATCAACCTGTTTCTCTCTCTATAGGTATTTTAAATGATCCTTCTCAGCAAGAGCCATCAAGACTGAAGACAAGAGTTGTAAGATGCAGAACAGCTTTCAGTAAGCAACACATTAACAGGTAGCCTACTCCAGAAGGTGGTACTAGCAAAGAGCACCATCAAGATACGTTGTTGAAGTCCACCACCAGGTTTCTGTACAGACAAGAGGAAGAGAGGCAACATGACTGCCAGCTGACCTTGTAATCATTTGACCCAGACTAACACCCTGAGAAGCAAAACCATGCCTAGAATGTGGCCACTTGACATAAGGCCAAAGGAAGAAAGGAGTAAACACAGAGAACACGTATCTTAGTGCTGGTCAAGAAAACCTACCCTTGCATCAAGCCTGAGCTGCAGCTGCTCTGTAGAGAGCAGGGATGGTTTTGGGTGTTCATTAATCACCTACTGCTGAGACAGACAGCAAATGCAGCCGATCGGTATACTGATCTGGTGTTGTGCTCACATCTATGCAGAATCTCTTTTGCCTTGCTGAAAATGAGAGCAATTCAGTTCATATTCTCCAGTATGTGTCCCTCTTCTCAAAACTGACACCAGGGCATCCTTCTTTCTTGCCCACTGGAGTCTCTCTCCTCATCAGCTTTTTCTTTTGGTAGTTTATGTGTCTTCTGCTTTCTCCAAATGTTTTCCCCTGAACCATGCTCCCTCATTTTTTCCTAAATAGCCTCCTGCTTTGCTCAACAGAAGGGGTTAATGGTGGTCTTTCCCCAGTGCTCCAGCTGTGATCTCTGGACAGCTGCAGAACCTTGATTACCATTAATTCTAATGAACATAACCAATGCCACCACACTGTTTTAGAAGCTCACTCTTTCTATAATCCCATAATTCTGTACATTTTCACATTTGCTCCCAGGTGAGTCCGTCTGACCCATGCACTGAGGTATCAGAGCAGGGAGGATGCTTTGCTCTGTAATACAGAGGAGCTGCTGTCCTCACACCACCTTTCCTGGTCCTCTTCCAAGGTCAGACATTTTGAGTTTTGCTCACCCAACTTTATCTAGCATGATAAATACTGAATGCTATTAAACAATTACCAGCCATTTGTATGTGCTGGACAGCTGGTGATCTATTATGTTAATAACCATTACATGTTAAGCTGTAATGTAAAAATACATTTGTTTTGAGATTGGGGCTGAGTTTAATGAGTTTGTTCTTTTTTCTTCCCTGCTTAAATGCATTCATTCACCTCTACACCTACAAAATGCTCTGAGATAGTCCTGGGTATCAGGATATACAGATTTACATTCAGATAATTTAAATCAAAACAGCTCCTATTTTTCCCCAAAAACCAGTGCTCCCAAGGTTATTTGTGTAATGAAGGTCAGCTACATTGTAAAAGCCATTACGTATGATATGTTTGCTTTTAATCTCCTCTTCCTTTATGACCCCTGTTTCCATGCTAGGAAAAGCTCTTGATTACAAAGTCTTTGCAGCAGTGAACTAAAGGGCACCATGCTATTTTATTCTTGTCTCTGTTATGCAAAATTAATTATACTCTGATGATCCCTACTGCTTGAAACTACTGTGCAGATGTTTCCAATATAGGACAGAAGCTCTGTTTACCTAATACTTACTTTTCTGCCCAGTCCTCCTCTTTTAAAACCAGTCTTTGAAGAACATACTACAGTGCAAATTGCAAGGAAAAAGTCTCTGGCTGTGAAATCTGTATCATGATGTAAATATTTATACACCATCTTCACTCATACTAAATGCTGCTGTATTTGTCACCGGCGTCAGCTCCAGCTTTTTATGAAATCCTTCTGATTTCGCCGCACAGGGAGGCACCGGCCTGTGCCCACCTGCAGTGGTTGATAGCGCATCCCCTCGGGTGCGCACCCCGGGCTGCCCCCCAGCTTTTGAATCCCGGGGCTGCCTGATGCTCGCCCTGCTTACCGGGTCTCACATCCACCTCCTCTGCTTCTCCTTCTCAGCCAGAAAGCCTGACATCAGTCCTGGGTTTAAACAGACCTGAATTTTGGAGGACTTGGTTTAAAACTGGTTTTAAATCAATTTAACACCTCCAAAATTTTTGGAGGACTTGGTTTAAAAAAAAAAATAAAATGCTTGCTTATGTCATTCTTCAACCTCCTTAAAATCATCTGGCTAAGAGACAAAGCACCTCTACAGATGCTGCTTAGAGCTGCTCTCTCCACTTTTGAAGCCAGAAGACAAAATGTAACATTGTGTTTTGGGATTTGTTTGTTTGTTTTGGCATTGTTTTAACAGGGTGGGGTGGATGGGTTTTGGTTGTAAAAGGTTTGAGGGGTCTTTGGTTGGTTTTGGGGCTGTTTTTTTACTTCTACTTCATCAAGTAAAATCTCACATTCTCTATCATTTTTCCTAAGTGCTATGGCCTGCCAGAGCCAGGTAGTTGGTCCCACACTTTTGGAGATTTCTGAAAACCTTGTATCTCTCTCCTTTCTGACCAAACAAGAGTTAGATGTTAATTATTCTGATTTTACTGTATTGCGAAGGAACTTTAGGTAGATACTGCAAAAACGTTGACAAACCATACCCATGCAGAGTACCCATCACCAAATCGCCTGGTCTGGTTTTAGGAGTTCCCATTCATTTCAAAATCTACTTGTACAGCTTTATAATGGTGGGAATGGGCAGTAATTCTTCCCATTTACTTAGCCTGGAAAGCACGGTCAGATGTACAGACGACTTCTTAGCTCTTTATTTAAACTTCTGAAGACAGAAGGGTCTTTTTCATGATGATTTGCAAAAATCTGTACAAACAATTTAAAAAGAAAACAAAGCTGATAATAGCCAATAATAGTTATGCCATCTGTATGCATGGGAGGTATTTCCTGGTCTTTTCGGCAAACTCATCACTATTCTACTGAGCAAAAGTGCATTTGCATCAAAGATGTCTCAAGTCCCTAACAGCTCAGCACACCAAGAGCTGCTCTCACTCTCTCTCCCAACCCTGAGCGCCGTGGGAAGCAAAGCAAATTGATAAATTAACAGAAGATCTTTCAAAGAGGCAATCCTTTCTAAAATTACAGAAATGTGTTAGAAACTTAGACCCCGAAAGGCCCTGAAGCACTGAGATCCTATTGATTTTAAAGGGAGCAAGGTACTTCGGTAACTGCATAGGCTACAGATTTTTTTTCCTTCCAGAAAGCTCCTATCTCTGCTATGTGAGCCGAGATTCTCATTTCCTGCAACAGCTGGTGAAATTGAATTAGTAGCATTTAGTAAACTTTTGGCTTCTAGTTGCACGTTCATGAAGACGTGCTTCCTGATTGCTAAATGGGATGAGACATCATATGTCCAATCAACTACACAAATAGCACAATACCTTGCTTCAGTATGCGTGGAAGAAATTTCACTTGGTTTCGCTTTAAATACTTTTACCAGGTAATTTATCACCATACAGCATTACCTCCAGCGCTGGCTAATCCTAGAGGGAATCTTGTGAATGTCCACTTAGACAAGTCTAAAGCCATAAGGGTTGTGCATTCCCCATTATGCCAGCTCAGGAGCAGCAAATGCACAGGTGGAGACAACTCATATTTATGTCAATAGATTCATTTCCCTTGAAGTTTTACCTGCTCTGTAATGAAATGCAACCGAATGATTCACTGTTGCAGTATTCACAATACTTTTCACTGTTGCATGGCTGGCCCATACCTCTTTGAAAAACCAGAGCTCCAGCTGCTTCTCAAGGGTGTGAGGCAGTTCCTCTCACCAGGAAATTTAGGACTTTTCTTCTGACCATGGGCTTCCTCTGCACGTGGTGCCACTGTGGTACCTTCCCTTAGCAAATAGGAGGTTCCTCCGCTGCCTTTCCAAGAATTACAGGCCAGATCCTGGAAAAGATGTTGCCTTAACATGAATTAGACTTGGAAGAAACAAGGGGGGAAAAATGCAATTGCTTCACTCCAGAGAGCATGTTTTCCCAGACTACAAGAGCTCTGGCTGTACCATGATGGTCAATTCCCTTCAGGCTACACTTTCTGGTGCTGTGGCACCTCATAGCCTTTGACAGATCTTCCTTACCATAAAGGAAGCTGCTTTCTGACCAAACTGTGGCTTTGTAAGAAGAGGCTAGGTGAAGTGGTGACCTACCAGCCCACCCGGCTGCTCTCTCCCCCTCCTCAGCTGGACAATTGAGAAAAATAAGATGAGAAGCTTGTGAGTTGAGATAAAGACAGGGAGGTCAGTCACCAATAACTGTCATGGGCAAAACAGATTCGCGGAAAGATATTTATTACCAATTAAACTAGACTTGAATGGTGAGAAACAAAGACAAAAACTAAACCTCCTTCCCTCTACTCCCTTCTTCCAAGGCTTAGCTTCACTCCTTCATTCTTGACCCCTTTACCTCCTCCGTGCTCCAAGTGGTGTGTGGGGTTGTGGTCAAGTCCATAACAGCTCCTCTCTGCTGCTCCTTCCTCCTCATGCCCCAGCGCAGGTCCTTCCATGGGCTGCAGTCCCTCAGGATAAACTGGCTCCAGTGTGGGCTCTCTACAATCCGCATTTCCTTCAGGGCATGTCTACTTGCTCCACCGTGTGGTCTTCCATAGGCTGCAGTGCGTGTATCTGCTCTGGTGTGGTCCTCTCCGCAGGCTGCAGGGGAATCTGCTCTGGCACCTGGAGCACCTCCTCCCCTCCTTCTTTGACCTTGGTGTCTGCAGGGCTATTTCGCACAGTGTTGTCCTCACTCCTCTCTGCTGGGCAGCGTTTTGCCCTTTCTTAAAATGCTTCAGAGTTGCCACCAGCTGTTTTTTTCAGAAGGCGGAGTGGGACACGAGGGAGTCCTATTACATGGTCCTACAAAGTTTAGAAGTGGCTCGTGCCCTGTCTTCGAGCAATCCCCCAGACCTCCACACTACTCTATGTGAAAAAATGCTCCAGAGCTGTATTCAACAAAGGCCCTCCTTCAATTTCTAGCTTAAGTTTACTCTTGGCTAGCTTATATCCATTTGTTTTGTGTCAACACAATTAAAATAGCTCGTTTTCCTTCATGCTGTCTACTGTCATGATGTCTGTGTAAGCTGTTGTTGCATTGCTTCTCAACCTTGGTTTTGCTATGCTTCCATTTTGCAAGACTTCTCCATTTCTCTGACCATCCCATTAACTCTTCTGCATGGCATATCTTTTAGAATCAGTTTTCTGGAGAACAGGTGACCATAGTGAGGGAAAAACATGCATTCATCAAAAGGAAGCCCCATCAGAGCCTCACCCTCCCGCTGTAGCAGATTCCTCTTTCCACTAAAAATAGACTGATTAGCAAACAAGATTTTTCCCCCCTCTCTTTTCATAGTAACATCTGTAAGTTGTTGAACAGATGATTCTCAAATATCTTTCCTTCTCTCCTCTTCAGTCATTTCCACCTAAAACTCTCATGGAAACAGCTGAAATTCTGTTACTGGTCCCGAAAGGAGATTTACACTAATCCCATCTCTTACTCCAGCTATCAAGGTCATCTAGTTGTTGATGTAGCATATGTAATCTTCCTTGGCACTGACAGTGCTTCCTCATGCTGTCATCTGCAAACATTCCTACTTTTTATACCAAGGTTATTACTAAAAACATTATTAATGGGCTCCCTTCAGGCTGAAAGCATTGAGACAAACCATCTTCTCATTATTTTGACCCTTGCTTGTCCATAGATCCTGTTGCTAGTCACCACACCCTCTAGTTTAGATAATAATTTCCGAGATTAAAAATAGTACCTATTCCAGATGGATAGAAGATGCATTTCCTTTGTCTACATAGTACTTTTTTTATTAAACAACAATATTGGTAAGTCAAGCGTGATCACTTCAGAAAATGTTACATTTTCTGTTTACTTCCTTGTACTCAATCATTCTTCCCATTTATTCTGAAACCTTTCATCATACTGAAATCAGACTATCAAGCCTAACAGTTGCCAGGTAGCACTTTTTACATTCTTCCTATAGAAAATATAGTATCTACATTATATATTCTTGAAATACAAGATACGTAATTCTTTTTCCTTCTTCTCCACATCCCAGCCTGACTGACTTAAACAAAACACTTTTTTAAAAAAAAAAACACCAAAACAACCTAGACCTTTGTTATTCACTTTCCCTCTTTATGTTTGAGATTATTTTAGCACCTTTAACCTAAAACATAATGCCTCTGCTACTGCCATGCCATGGGAGTCCCTGGGGACTCTAGTATCCCCTGCTCATCCAAATTGGCTCTATCAAAATTGAGAAACATATGGATCTTGTTTTGTATGTCCATCTATTTAAATTAAATGGATTCAAAGTTGAAAATTTAATTCAAGTTTGCTTTTTAAACCTCTTCTTGCAACATCCTGATGATTACAACTCATCACCTTTGTTGGTTCAGTAATTCTTGTCAAGATGACGACAGTAGCAATGTAAATTAATCTTCTGTACCAACGCAACTCTCAGCAGCACTTCTCTAACATGAGAGCTCTATCCATATTTTAATCACCCCCTGCACTGCTTCAAGGGGATTCCCAGCAGAACCCATGCTGTCAAAGTAATTTGGACTCTGATTTTATTTATACTTTTCTTCAGCACCTAGCTTACTTTTACATCTTTTTTTGCATAATGTGTACCTTTTAACAACACATATTCCAGTTTTATACAATACATACACATTTCTATCAACTTATGCCTCAAGACAGCTACCAAATATCAAAGGTAGATGCAACCTCTAGAACAGCTCTCCATTAGGTTTGGGGCTTTGCGGTTTCTTTGCCCCAATTTTGGTAGCAGAGGTCCTATCGGAAGCTCCAGTGCTGACTTAATATCTGCCTTGCATCAAGTAAAATACACGATCAACCACAAAGCTCTCCTAGATTTCCAGAATTGTTCTCTTCTTTTCCACTACCCTCTGCCAACTCAGGAATCCCAGTGCCTGAGTGACCCCAGCCCCAGAGGTGGCTTGCACCTCCGCAACAGAGCACTCGGGGTCTTCACACCAGGATCCAGTACAAAAAGCCACCTTCTGGGCATTTGAGCTTACCCATCCCGTTCACAGCTTAAGAAAAGTATTCACCTCCCTGTCCATCACTCAGGCTGTAGGGCCCAAGTACGGGTGAGGGAGTTGGTCGGCTCACAACCTGGTGAGATCTTCAAATTTGAAGCTTGGTTATTCACTCTTTGCAAATAGGTACTGAAGTGTTGCATTCTCCCCAGCCAACTTTACATGAATCCTCTCCATCCTGTTGGCAGCATCTGGTCTTTTTTCATCTCTCCAGCCTTTACAACTTGAAAAGTCCTTTTGGAGGACTCTTTTATAATCCAAAGTACCAATCACAGTTACATCTATGAGGAAATCTGCAGGTGACTGGGGAACTGAGGCAATCCAAAGGCTGTCACTTGCCCCAGGTCAGGTAACGCACTGGAAGCCGAGCCAGGTAGGCAGACCCAAGGCTCCTACCTCGGTCCATCAGTCTGGTTGTCAGTCATGGTAAAGTGATGTCTGATCTAACCCCTACAGCTCTTGGACACTTTTCAGTTGCTGGTGAGACCATAGAAGAGTACCCAGGAGCCACAATCTTCTACCTGCAGGTACGAACACTACTGATGCTACACATCTTCCCAAGACCACATCTGTCGGTTTTGGACAAAGTCCCTGGGTCTACGTGGTGGCAAACCATCATATTTTGTTGCCGTGTGCCACTGACCTTGAAGGCTAGGTTTGGAGCACAGCAGCCCAGTCTTCGCTGGCTCACCAGGGAAGGCCAGGCTGTGCTGTGGCTTCTGCCTTCTAGGTACTCCCTGTAGATTTGGCTTATCATCCAAAGAACTGCACTTTACCAAGTCCTGCTTCAAAAAAACCTCAATTTCAAAGTTGAATTTGCATGTGTAGGAGATGAAACTGTTGTAGCAACCATCTCAGGCATTCGGAGCTCCCTCCCAGAGGAGACCAGCATAGCATGAAACCTCTGAGCCTTTCACACAAAGTGCAAACCTCATCTCCCTGGTCTAGGTTTCTTGTTTTAAGACCCTGCAAGTGAGAAGGCAGACAGCTATGTAAGTAGTTCTGTTTTTACTGAGCTATCTGGGCTGGTTGCAACACACTGATTAAACGCTCAAATTGGAGAGGGCTCAGAAATGATCACTTAAGGGCAAGGGGAGCTATACAGAAATAGCAAAAATGCTCCTGCTCTGGAGAGAGGTATTATTCCCATTTTACAGACAGGATAGCTGAGGCAGAAAGTCCCTCTCGGACGTGCTAAGCTTTGCTCCTGGCATTCATCATCTCGGAGCCATTTGGGCTGCTCTGCATTCAGCAAGTCAGTAATCTCAGCAGGAGGTTTAATCCATCACATGGCCGAGTATTTCTACAGCCAGGCAAGGGAACAGCGTTTAGTAACAGCCAAAGGTTTCTGTGAGGAATCTGTTACCAAATCTCTGGTACGCTCTGTTTCTCTGAGTATCTGCAGCTGTCCTTCCACCACGACGGCTCCCCCTTAGCCTGACACAGGATGGGGCAATGCATTAAATCTGTACAAACCCACCAGAATTCAGGCAGAGATCATCAAAAGTGTTTTAATGATTAAACCATGTCAAACATTAACAACGTAGGTATATTCAGATGAGCCAAGGGTTTATTTCTAGCACATTTAGACAGCCTATTTTGAACATTATAGCTGCTGTAGAGCTATGTAAAGACTCTGCAAACCAGTACCTAGAAATGAAGACACACGCACAAGCTTTGATAATGTAAACATAACAGACACTGTCTCCTTCAAAACAAGGAATGAAAACCCACAAGGCTAGTAGGAGAACTTAATAATTCCCTAAGAGATGTGCAAAAAATTTTAAAAAGATTTAATTTAAAAAAAAAAAAAAAAGAAAAAAGAGAAACATGTTAAAACTGGCATTCATATAAATATCAAAAAACAAATAGTTAAACTTGAGCAATGACCAGCAGAATGTCTTGCACTATTCATTTTTTTCAGAGCTTAATGAATAAAATATTCATAAGCCAAACTCCACCACAACAGATACCAGAATACCAGCAATAGATATTGGCTTTGCAATTGACTCCTCATATCTGCAAGGCAAGATTTTACAAGAAGGAGTAGCTTTAAGAAGCACTCAAACCAAATCCTTAGATAACAAGCCAAAACATTACTGGTGATACACACAACTCACATTACAGAAACAGACATTTCCAGCACATTTCAGTAACATTTAAAAAACATTAGGTATGACTTAGACTGTTTAATTTTGCTTGTTTGGGAAAAAAAACACGTTTGTGTTAGGCACATTTTAAAAATGAACATATGCTACAAGAAGAACAGTACAGATACCAACTTAAATACAGACAGTTCTATCAGAAAAGCATCTTTTCTGTCTTCGTTTTTTAAATACACTTTTGGATACGTCACAGACTTAAACAGTAGCTCCTAAAATGTGGATATGGCTATGGTAATAACACTTGAAATTCTGCCAGTTTCCATATTAAAAACCACTCTTCGTTTAGCATTTAAGAATTCTCAGAAATAATGAAAAAAAAAAGAAAAAAGAAAAAAAGAGAAAAGAAAAGATGGGTCCACCCTGTATATACTCTAAACCTTAGAGACAATATTTAAGTCTTACTGGACTGTGTAAGCGCCAATTAATTTTACATTAGTGACGTACTTCAAATAAAAAAATAAGATCTATTAAAAAGGTAAAATAACTTTTCCATCTGGTTTGTGACTGTTTAGTCAGTTAAAGCCAAATATACAAAACTAAATGTGCCATTTCCAATTTCACTGTATCGCGTAAGAGATACGTAACATCGTGTATCACATACAGAACAGTAAAATGATCAATGGATTCTTCTAAATGACTTTTTAATAAAAAGTCAGTCAACTGAAAGTTGAATCATACCCTAATTTTTAAGCCAGTAATAAGCTTTGGGCCCTGCTTTTTAATTTAAGGCATGTGTGTTTATCTACTGAAACCAGCATCGTACAAATTACCTCTACAATCACATGCATGATCTACAGTAAAAAAAATGGAGGTTTAGATTACAGTGTTTTCAAATTGTGAATCATAATTCAGCACCTATCATATTGACTAGTAAGGCAACAGCAGTGTCGGATACTACGATAATACTCCCTTCCACAGTCTATAGCGGAGTCAGTGACAGCCCAGAATTATTTTTAAACTTTAACCTACTTTTATGTTCTTTATACAGTTTCTAGGGTGTTTGCACTGGTTAAGTCCTACATAAATCACACTATTCTAGGCAGGAATAGTTACAGTAGCCGTTAGAGTATTAGTGCACAACTCTTATTGTGCTTACAATCAGATGATTTTGTTGTTGGGGTTATCAAAATGGTTTTTCAGTTTGGTCTTCAATCCTTCCTTTGTTTCCTTTGTTTCACATTGTTCTCAAGGGAAGAAAAGCTGTTTGTGTACCCGTTCACAGTGGCCGTAGAGCCATTCTGATACTCTTTCCTCCTCGAGGATGCCTTCTTGTTGTAAGTCTAGAATACACGGAAACACACATGGTTTTGCTTAAATAGATATAAGTAACCGCTTCCTCACGGTAACTCAAGAAACTCAAAAGTAAACTTGCACCCATCATTTTTAAAGACTTTGTGACGGTGGCAGGGTCTAACAAGCTCTACCATTTTTTGTGTATGAGGCTATACTACGCCTTTCATTCATCACAGCAAGAGAATTAGTTCACTGGGAAAGAAAAAGGCTTGGTAGTATGATGGCAGCATTGGTAGTGTTCCGTTAACAGTAAATTAGAAACAAGGGAAGCGATTTTATGAGCAGACTGTGGCAGAAGAATATACTCAAAATGACAAGTGAGGAAGGAGGTTTGATGCTCTGCAGGTGACTATCTCAAACACAGGCAGAGAAGCGGGTAAACAAGAACAGTGAGTTCAGGGACAAATGTGAAAGCAATTGGCACTGGCCAACATGGGAAGCAAAAACTAACAGGATCAGAGGGGCTTGGGACCCCCTCCCAAAAAAAATTACAGTGAAAATATATACATGAATTAGTCTTTGTCAAAGGGGCTCAGTCACCTGACAAAAAGCATGTTTCCCAAAATATGTGTGTATCAAAAAACATTAAATAGTTAAAATATGAGTAAAATTGATGAAGAAAGTCATGTAATATTTGGAATATACTCTCATGTTTAATTAGCACATTCATATGCAGCAAGTGATATGAACCACGGGACTGATTTAAAGAAGTTCCAGAAGATCAGACAGGGAAGCCTGCTATATTTCCCCCCATTGATCACTCTTACCAGACCCAAAATGCTCAAATTTTTCAAGAGACGTTTAAAATATATAACAGAGTTTGCTTGTTTGGGGGCAGTAGGCTGTGTTGATTTTCTGAAGATGCATACATCTTTTCACAGAGCCTGATTATGAACTACTTGGAATAACACATACCAAGTCTGGATCCGTTCAGACATGAAATCAATTTTGTAGAAACACAATTCAAAATGCTAATTTTCCATATGGAAATACAAAAAAATGCCTGCAAAGGTGAGCCAAAATCAGATTTTATATGTTGGGAGTTTGGGAAGGTTCCCTGGATATAAAACAAACCTTTCCCCTTCTAAGAGCGGTAATGAACAATTCCTTCGGGTGCTTCACAGGTTCACAGGCTGCTGTTTTATTTCAGACTGGAAAGCTCTTTCTTACAATAAAGCTCTTCCTCTCCCTCATCTGCAGTTAAAATTGCATTATTAAAATGTCTTTTTGTGCCACTCAGCTTACTGAAATTAATAATTGTCCTGATTACGGATACAAAACATCAGAAGATTTGAAACTGGAGGGCAGACCAACAAGTATAGTACTTTAAGAATGTATGCACGTTACTGGATGATTGCAAAAGGATGTGTCAAGTATATCTTCCTGTAAACAGCTTTCCAATGAGACACAGCCAGCAGAATGCTACAAAGAGTCAATGAATATTACTTTTACCTGAATATAGAAATTTGTGAAGAGGATAATCAAAGAAATCATGTAAGAAATCTGGAAATACAGCCACCCCTGAGGAAATGCGCATGGCCAAACAACACCACAGCCGGTCTGGAAGATTGTCAGGACAAACTGAGTCTGGGGAGAGAGAAAAAAACCAGAAATGGAGCACATTAAGGCAAGGATGAAAAAAAAAGCCATTAGTGACCAAAATCTCATTAGTTATTTCCAAAACAAGTCAAAAATATGTAATAATGTGTGTTTGACAAGGTTATTTCCTCTGTCTCACTAAGTATAAACCTGAGTTAGCAGACATCCAGGCTGTGGTATTCTGTTGTTTAAGTGGTTTTAGTCAAAGAATATTGTTCCACTTTAGAGCATTAGAGTAACTTGCATTGAATTGATTTATAAATATACTAAGAAACAAAGACCACCTTCTTCCTAGTGAGAGCTCATTGGGGTTTGACTCTACCACCCTCACAGAGTAGATTTGCATCTCACTGCTTCAGTTGCAAAAGATTTGGGGTCACTTGGTCTACAGTCAGATCCTCTCCCACTGCCTGATGTATGGCTCCAGCGTAAGAATTTTTGGGATAAAGGCTGCAGGGAAGCTGAGGAGGCAGGGAGGAGAACAGGCGTTTAATTATCTTCAATTATCTCTTTTTGAAAAACAGAGTTTGGGCTTAAGTGCTACGCAGGGCCTTAGGCAAAATTCATCCTTACATGAAGGCTACCAGATTAGGGAATGTTTATTTTAAAAGGGAAAGACTGTTGTGTTCTGCTCTGCTATTTTGCTGCCCTAACAGCTATGCACGCAGAGCAGGCAGGGAAGTGAAAGCAGCTATGACAATAGCCAGGGGAGCAACTGAAGCACAGAGACACTTGCACTCTGTAGCACTCAAACAACTAGGATGAAGAATAGAGCCTAAATCTGGAAGGAAAAAAACCCAACTCCCAAGCAAACTTCCCCCAAGCAATGATCCCCCCTGCTACAATACTTAGCCATCCTCAGGAAGGAAGAGAGCTAAAAAAATAAAAGATTTTGAGAATCAACACTCTGAATTGCTGGCAGCAAATGCTATTAATCATCACCAGCAAAGGTTATTAAACCCATTCACAGCTCTGAGAGGGTGCTAAGGGAGGGTGTGGGGGGAAGATACCAAAAAAGTCTATCTCTAGGCTTCAGTTTCCCCACCTACAAAATGGGGAGGACAGAACACCCATGCATATTTCCTTGTGGTGTTCTGACACGTTATACACATTGACACCTGGTTCTTGTGCAATATCACTACAGCATGTGCCATATTGCTTAATTTTGTTGCTCTTTTCACCTCCAGCACACAGCATTCGGGCTTCATCACTGTACACACAGGAAACAATACAAATGGATGCAAGGAGTCCAACACAGAATTACAAGAGAAAAAAATCTGGCCATTTAAAGTGCAGAAGGAGACCAGAAATATTGAACAGTTTTTAATAAACCATTTGCAACTGCATGTAAAAGTGAGACAGAAAAGCCATTGTCCCGCAGGACTAGAATGAAGGGCCTTGTTAGCTGTGGGCTACGTTGCACTTGGTTTCTGGTCTGTCATCTCAACACTAGCCTGAGCAACCAAGCACAGAGAAGAACGTGTTAGCTCAAGCAGGCTTCGAAGACAAGCTTCTCCCTCCTCCCTGGCTATCGAGCCCCAGAAAACCTAGTGCTGCGATTCCCACATGCATCTGGCTGCACAACATGGGGCGGTGGAGGAAGATCCCCCTGATCTCAGCGCTGATTTGTGTATGCCATCAGTCCCCAGCTCGCCATCGCCCTGAAAACAGGGCAAAGGGAGGTGCAGAGGCTGGGTGTGTAAGGTGGTTCAGGCACTTGAAAGATGTAGAAGGTACTAGCCTTTGTCCTCCCTTCTTCTACTCCCTGCCAAAATTTTCTAACTTGGTCAAGACAAGAGGACCCCATCACTAATACAAGAGCCTGCTGAAGCACTGAAGAGCTAATCACTCACCAGCTGCCCCTGAGTGATGTACTTCTTCCACCACAGATAAGGACGCATTGCTGGAACAGCAGACAATCCGTAGTAGGAATACATGAGGACGTGGATAAAGCTGTTCAGTGTGGCACCAAAGTAAGCTAAAAAAAGGGCAAAGGAAAAAGAAAGTACATGCCTTACCAGGAACACGCTGTTTCATGGAAACTACAAAAATAACAAGTTCAAAATGTTACTATTTAAAATATGATTTTTCTTAGAAGAAAGGCAAGAGATTTATATTTCCCCCCCTGATTTTTTCCCGCTCACCCAACGGGCTGGCTGAGCTGCTTTGCAGCTGTACAGTTCATACCAGCCTTCTGGTTTTGTTTCCTCAATTCTTTTTCACGTCTACATTCTGGCTTCACAAGGGAACTGAGGAAGCTGATAAAAAGGAGGCACGTAAACATGCCCAACAATTGATCACTTCACCCATCTAATTTTAGGCTTATTTCACTTCCTTTCAGGCAGGAGACTATTTTGTCATTTATAACCAAAAGCCAGATACCTATCTTCAGAAATTGCAACTTAGCTGTTTTATTTGTCCTTGCTTATGGCACCTTTAGTCATTAAAGAAACTTTTAGCTTAACACCAAACTGCATAGTACTGTGATGACCAAGCAGAACATAAAGCTTAGAAAGGAAGAAGAAAAACACATCACTAGAAATAGCACAAAAGTATTTTCAAGACCACACAAACACAAGATAGACTCCAAGTATCTGCACTTTTGACTGTTGTATAAACAGGGATCGACTTCCCTAGAGGAGAACATGGCTCCAGATGCACACTTTTTATAAGTTCAGCATTACTCACTGTTGTGCTGACAACACGAAACAAGTATGAGTTTCTATGTTGTTTGGCTCAGAAAGCAGACTCCTGAGCAACCCAGCCTCTCGGTCTGCACTGCCGGTAGTTCATATCCACTGGATTTGGAAAGGTTTCTCTTGGAAGAGTGTTCAACAAAGTCAGGATCTATAAGCTGCACATCTGAACCACAACTAAGCCACGCTAATGCAGTTAGGAAACGAGATGCCAGCTAACAGCAAGGAAATTAAAGAATCAAAGCAAGATAGCCAGAAAGCAGGATTTAGACAAGAGAGACACGGAAATCTTCCGCTGAAGATGTATTTGGTCAAGTTCATTAGTGCTCAGGGGACAAGATTTTAATTGAAATAATTTGTTATGGCTACTGGTATAATGAGATTAAATTAAGAAAGTAACATCTCAAGTGAACTTGACAGACACAAGGACAAGAGTCACTATTAGCCATCTTGCAGCTGAAACAAGCTTCTGGGCCTGACTTAGAAAAGAGTATTGTTTCATTAGAGGATCTGCAACCACCACAAAAAAAGAGAAAACAAGGTTGATGGGTATCAGACCTGGACTGCTGCAGTGGATAAATGTCACACTGCCACGCACATTCTGCAGACTACATTGTCATGCCTTTTCTAGAGGCTCTGCAGGTGGCTTAATGACTGCAACTATCTGCAATAGTTGCAATTCAGCGCTGCAGCTTACTATGGGACAGAACAAATCCTGCAGCTGAAGGTACTAGAGATGTTTGGGTTGACCAAAAGAAAACCAAAATGAGGCCCTTGTTGCAAGCGTTCCCCACCAAAACCCAGGACTTACAGTGACCACAAGGCACCCAGTTCATAACAAACCACCAAATGTTCAGCATCGTTGCGTGGTGGTAGACATGCAGAACAGTGATCTGATGATTATTCTTCCGCAAAATGAAAAAGAAGGTATCCATGAACTCAATGAGTTTGGAGAAATAGTACCACCAGAGGACACGTATGATCTAGAAAGGAGGAAACAAGTTTTAGAAGCATTGCACATTGTGAGGGCTTTCAATCCTTCTATCTAAGTAATTAAAATCCAGATTCTGTCCTGCACTACTTGGATTGAAGACACTGCTGAGATCATCTGTAATGCTTCAGCTTCAGGTCTCTTCATAGGAGATCTAGGTACAAACCCATTGCTACAGCTGAAAACAGGATGACAAAGACTGTTTTATGAGGCTGTTGCTGTGCACCTCGGGTGTCCTGGAAAAAACAAGAAAATATTTAACAAGAGTTGGTCCCACAGTACTCTCTGTAAAGGAGAGGTCTGAACAGTGACCCTAAGAAATCATCACCACATCTCAGAAAGAGAAGGAGAGTCACAACACAGTGGTTGGATACAGTCTGAAGACCAAGTCCTTGTTTTTTGACCTGGGAACACTTGGAAAATTTACAGATAACCACTCACCAAAATACCAACCATGAATGACAGTAAGATTAACTATTACATTTGACAATGCATTGTCCATTGTATTGTAAAAGGAGGGGGAAAAAGGTACATAGTTTGAACAAAATCCACATAATCAATAGTGTTCTGCTCTCCACTTATGCACAAGCGGACAATTTGAAACATTATTAGATATAAGTCTCAATTGCATTACCTTCATATCAGCTTCTCCTCCGCTGTGCGTATCCTGACAGAAGAAATTGTATCCTCCTTCCCATACTCCCGTCACCAGCTGAGAAGATCAAAGAATAAAGTGTCATTTGGGGAGAAGGCTGCACCCTGCGGCACACGCAAACCTCGACACCGGCTCTGCTGGGATCTGGTGTCAAGGGATTCACGGGCACCCGAGCGGGGCATTAGGTTGAAATCAAGTTCCAAGCAGTGACTGAATCATAGAGGAGGGTGAATTAACAAATTCTTCCAGTTAGGATATACCAGAATAAAAATAGGAGGTAGCATCTTATCCCCACTTGTCCCACATAGCGTGCATATGTTTCGCACAGTCATATTCCAGACAGATTCCTAAGAAATGTCTTTCCCTCTCGGCTGATGATCTCATTGTTGGAGAAAGCGAACAACTAATGGAAAGTAAATGTATTTTTCTTCTGATTATTTTTGGAATGAAAAAGATATAAAGAAATTTTTTACACAGAGATTGGACTACAATTTTTTCAACTGCGTGACAGAGTAAATCTTCAGTTTTGCTATCCTTAATAGCTAAAACCTGATGTTTTACTGTATTGTGCTTCTTCCAGATCTTTTTAAATAATTCACGCATCCCGAGTACATTGCATCCTTCCCCGTATGAGTGACTTCCCCCACCGGATACGCCATTGCCTGCCTGACTTCCTGGCATAACAAATAACACCTCACACATGACGGAATTACTTTCGAGAGCAACAACCAGTTATTAGTCACGAGAGGATGATGGGGAGCCCGTTGCCTGGAAAGGTTTGTCTGAAACCTCCAGAGAAGCAAGGGCCAAGCTGGATGTTCGCGTCCCACCTTTTCACAGGTGGGAGACGGAGGGGCAGGGTGGGGGTGGGATGGGAAGAGCGAGCGGGTACAAGGACAGGAGCAAGCCCCCCTTTAATATCGCAACAGAAGGGATCACTGAATGCTGTTTCTAAAGATGTTTTTCCTCTTGGGAATAGCATGAAGAGAGGAGTAACAAATTTAGACGATTCCCAAGTGAAAAAAAGAATTGCTAGGTATCCCCCCCGCAAAAAACCCCAGCCAACCCAACATTTTAAAGGCTGAGACAGATATCCTGCACAAACAAGTTGTCTGGTTTTGGCTTTATCTATGCTCGTGCAGAATAAAAAAAAAACTTTGCAAAGCCACGGTGGAAAATTCTTTGTACCAGAAGTCATTTAAAACGATCACTTCATTAAAGGACTGCAATAACTGGTACGATTAAATGCTGCTCAGAACTGTGAATGGGAAGCTAATTCTAAATGGTACAATAAAGATTATCACTTAAATGGTCTACCTTTCCTTCATGTTATTTCTTTCATGCCTCATTTTCCCCTAAATTAGCTTTTAAAATACCCAGTCAGCCTAGGTAATTATTTTTGACCTTCTGAGACAGAATTATTGCCACTATTTAGGGGAAAAAAAAGAAGACATCTAGTTATATCATAACATGTAGACCTGAAATTATCTCGTGCATTACAGATAAATCAATACCACCCTGCCACGGTGAGAGCAGGGCAGCCGCGCACATCAGCGGCAGATCCCAAGCAATTTTTCTATCCACGCAGGAAAGGGAACGCAGCCCCGGGAGGATTCCTCTCCCGGCCGTAAGGCAGGCACAGCTCTGCACAGCACCCCAGTTTAAAAGCAGTACTCTGCTAAAGGACCAGCTACGTCCCGGAGCAAGCCCTGCACCAAACCGCTCTTAGGGCACCGAGGGAAAGCCTGCGCGGCTTCGCGAGTGCCCGCCAGTCTCTCAGACAGAAGACCACATTGTGCTGTGAGCACGTTGTTAAGTGCTTACAGATGTTTTCATACAGTTCTCATAGTTCAAGGAAGTGTTAGGAATAGAGGGATAATCACAATGTTTATATTGTAATTAATCCAAATAGCATCCATCACTAATGCTGCGGTCCGTAAGCTTCTCCCAGGTAAAGGCAAGCATAGTGAAACCCAAAGAGCTTTCCCTCCAAGCGATACAGGTCCAATACCTAAAGCGTAACACAACCAAAGGTGTCTGGGTGGATCCCACCGCTCCGGAGGGTGAAGGCTATAGGTAGCTTCAGCTAAACCTGAGCACTCCCTTGTTTCCAGAAGAGCATATAATAATATGCTAGGAACTGTAATACTCTCACAGCCACAGGGGTTTAAACGATAGAAGCAAAGCAACATTCATAGGAAATGGTAACATTTTTTAGCATATAAATAGTTAGCAAAGTTACAAAAGTAATTTAATTCCTCCCTTTGCAGAAGGAACTAAATGTGAAAAGCTGCTACCGCTGGCCACAAACTGCTGCTGCTGCCCACAAACTTTGCGTGGTGCAACGTACAACACGTAGATAATCCTCTTCTGAGTTAGCCAGCTGCTTCTTTGCCTGACACCACTATTTCTTGCACCCACAATACTTTCAGCACATGCTGGAAGACTTCAGAAAACAAAATCAATGGGCCACTCTGAGACCTGACCACGAATGGCTCCCAAGTGTCTCTGTTACGCACGGGGCTGGGCATACAACACCAGGGAGCTGCTTACGTGCCACCTAGAAAGCAAAGAACAGAGATGCCATAAATTGCTAGTGCATTTAAGTCACTGCTCATGTTCATTGTGGTCTGCTCCAAGGATGGCCAGAGCTTCTAACCCTTCCTTACAGCTACTGCACAGCAGGTCTCAGCTTGCCCAGCAACGGGCTGGTGGCTCCTCAGCCATCCCTGGCTGGAGACAACCTTTCCCTGCCCTAGGAAGTCCTTCATCTTCAGGCTGGCAGGAGCCCAGGCTTGCTAATGGCATTGCTGATGCACAACCACAGGCATATCTTCTCTCAAGAAATTAACCTGTCCAGAAAAGGCTGACTATAATCATTTTCACCAGAGTACGTGTTTTTTAAATGACACAAAAAGAGACAGCTCCTTCATAAGGCAATTCAAAAGGTGCTCAAAGTCAATGTTAAGTCCCTCAGCTCAGGGGAAAACCCTGCAGCTCCAAGTTGCTTTTGTGCTCAAGCAACCTGTACTTCCTTCCCTGCATTAAAATTTTCCTTTTTTTTTTTAATATTGCTTTCATTTTGCAATTCTGTTGCTGAATTCTTTAAAATGCTGTGCCACGTGGGTTTTTTTTTATCATCAACTCTGCTACCAAAATAACCCAGCACACTAACAGCAGTCTGTCTGGGCTGTAGGAGAGGTGTTACTGGGGAGGATTTTGTTTTCTCGTGATAAAACCAAAGCCTGAGAGTCGCTGGAGAGGGGCAGATAAGGGACCCGGCTCTGCATCACGCTGTCAAGGCGCGGCGGGTTCACGAGCTTCCAAGCAGAGCTACCTCAGAATGACAAGAAGCAGACGTTCGCATGTCTGACCAAAGAAAGCAAATGCCTGCAGAGATAGGAAATTTTATCTTCACACGAACGCCGTCACCTCAGGACAGAGATAAGGGCTTCGGGACCTGCAGAGAAGAAAGGGGAGAGGACAGCGAGCTGCCGCCGGCGGCTCACGTGCCACGGCACGGCTTCACCGCGTCCCCTCCTTCCTCTCGCAGGGTGCGGCTCTTGGGGTGCGTTTCCCACAGCATCTACCACACCTCCCTCGCGGGGAAAGTCTGAGGCTTTTCTCAGGCAGATCCAGCAGGGAATTAAATTTTCAGATGAAAAAAAAAAAAAAGACAGTAAAGAGATTGCTTAAGAAAGCGAGCCTTCATCACTGACCAGTTTTCTCAAATGTAAGTCCGGGTGTCCAGATCCCTCGGCTAGTTTTGCTAACAAACACCCCCAAAATAAAACAGGTCTGCGTGCCGAACAACGGGGTACCCGGCGCTCTCCTTGCTTTGCCAGATCACCCAGCCGGGACTCGAGTAGAAGGCACGGGCCCTACCCACAGCGTGGCGAGACGACGCGGCTCGTGGTCGCGGCGCAGAGCAGCGTCACGGGGAGCGGTGCTGCCTCTGCTGCTCTCCCCGCTCCCGCGGCTCGCTCAGAGGCTGCCGTGCCGGCCAGCGGGCCATTACCCCACGTCCTGCAGCCCCGCCGCCAGCCGCCCCGCCACGCGCCTTCTGCGCCACGCAGCAGGCCACCCCCAAGTCAGGAGTGCTATTCCCCCTCAAACTCCAACCTCTGCAGATTTATACAGAGTTAAACATCGCCGCTTGCCCCCAGTGAGGCACTATGGGCGTTAATGAGCGTCTCCTCTTCCTGAAGTATGGGAGTGACAGGTCAGCCTGGAGAAACCTCTCCTGCTCCCCCAGGTCTGCCTTCGCCTTTTGTATTGTCCGGGACAAGCGTAGTCCACTACTCTGTTCTGCTACTACCAGAACCCAGCCCGGCCATTAAATGCCCAAATCAATAATTTATAGCAGCTACACACAGAAACTACCGTCTTAGGAATTCCAAATAAGAGGTATAAAATTTCTAGTGATTTTAAAGTAAGTTTAGATTATATTACATCAGTAGACCAAATGGTGCAAGTACACAATAACTAAAATTACACAAATCCTACAATGCAAAAAAATTTCCCCCCACGTTATTGCATACAAACGTTCAGATATAAAGGTCAGAAAACCAAGTAGGTCATCTTTCTCATCCTAGTTGGGAGGATGCCTCACTTTAACATCTTGTTTCAGTCATATAATATTTAAACTGAGCTTTGATGCGATGAATCACGACCTGAACCACCTCAGCTACAACTCAGGAAAAACTCCAAAGCAGTGCTTCAAGTGTATCGTACACAAGCTATTAAAGCAGCTTGTTTTCAGAAAGGCTACTAAACGAGTTTGTAAGCGGTGATGTTTTATGACTCTCCTCAAACTAGGACTGAAAAAAAAAAAGTTTAAGCCAGCTGAAATTCAAAGTGACAACAAGGAAGAGAACAGGGAGTTACATCCCTTTTTGAATGCGGCTCTTCACCACTTTATCTTAAAAGTGAGTATGTGTACTACAAAGCGCTACTGACACATGGATAACCCTTCAAAGCCAAATTTCCACGACTGACGTGATCCAAGCGAGGGTATCACCTGCTTTGCACTGACACAGGTAATTGCGCAGGCACCTCAGCCAGAGGACGTACCTGGAGGTGCGGGAAGCTGATTTTCTTCCCCTGTCACCTGGCCCTTCGGCTCTGTCCCTGCAAACACCAAGCAGCGCGGTGTTACGCCAGCACGGCGCTCTGCCTGGCGGCATTTTTATGGGATCAGTCCCTGGTTGCAGAACATCGCCTGCCCTCACGTCTAGCTTGTCAGTGCTGTCAAACACATTTCGTTGCAACTGTCATGAGCTTAATAGTCGTCATAACACTGTAGCTTCGTGTATTCCCATTTATAAAGAGAAAGTAAAGTAACAACAATACCAATGAACACTTCCATATAGATGATGTTATATAAAGAGCAATATTCACTTTGATGTAAAGTGTTTCACTATATAGGAAGGAAGAGCCTTAATAGTCACGGTATTTCAGTTGTCTCATTCCTTCTCAATACGAAAGCTATTCAGCTGGTTACAAGTATGAGGACGTCTTCAGCATACAAGAAACAGTCCTTTCTTGGTAACCAGTTCATTGTTAGCAAGAAAAAGGCATTTATAAGATCAACAGTTCAGATCTTTTCTATTGTTTAAATTTATCAGCAGGTTTTGTAACATGGTAGAATGTTACAGTAATTTTCATTTGGAAACTATGAGTATTATCCCAAGTATTCAAGGATAAAAGATTGGCTATCCTGAGAGTTTTATCCACACTGCACAAAATAATGCAGATGATGTACATGAAGTCCACAGCAACACTACTTTTAGACAAACTAAATAGATCAACACACAAATTTTTCTGGATTATAACATCCTGACAGGGAGGTTAGAAATGTAAGCACATCAAGAAGACAAGTTGTTCCAAGTACATACTGAATCCAAAACCGCTCCCCCAGAAGAATTATCAAAGTTCTTAACAACCCAACTCGGTAATTTTTGACTAGACAATTCACTACACAAGACAAATAACTTTAAATTTTAATCATTTCCTATCTAAGCACTCACCTTGTAAACCACTACAGAATTAACTACAAACTTAAAGGAGAATTACAGCTTGCATATACTTCTAAGCAAATGGCAAGGGGAAAAAAAAAAAAGAAAGAAAAAAAAAAGAAAAGAGATTGGTAGTTTTAGCTATAGCTTGTAATCACATGTTGAAAATGAAGTCTCTCCTTACAGAAAGGAGAAACGCTTTTGGTTAAAAGCAAGCCAGAGCATTCTGTACATTAAAGCCACACACTCAGTCATTTTCTGACCACATTCTTATTTACACTGCCATAGTTCTTCATTTTCACTTTAATAAAAAACACACAACTTTGAGTAAAAGCAGCTAAAGTGCTCTCTGGGAAGTGGAAAACTTTATACTGTCTAAATCTTTGTTTTGTTAGGAAAGAAAATAAGTCCACAGAAAGTCCAATTCAGTTTGAAATATATATGTATGTCCAGATTTTAACTTCCAAGAAACAGATGAATCACAACGGCGTTGATGTAATTGTTTCAGCAAAACTAAGAGGACACAAAAGAAGCTTTTGCAAGCTTACAGAAACAGATACGAAGAGTGTGTGCATGATTAAACACATTTAAATAAAAGACTTTTTGCACTCCAAATCAAGCCGTAGTTTTGCTATGGAGTACTTTGTACAATCCACCAGCACAATCATGTTGAACATGACTTCTAGGCAAGGAGGATATTGATGCTGGAAGAGCAGGCCTTTGCTTGCACTGAGTGAGAGAAGCGTTTGAAACATTGCAAACCAAGGTCACCACAGATGTTTAAACCAAGGTTTGTTTCACACCGTCCTTAGAAGTAACATTACAACTACGGTTTTCTCCCCTGAGAGATGACATTGAAGAACGGTTGCAACATTTCTGCAGATGTTTCCTCAGGTTTAGGAGGACTGTCCTCAGAAATAATTTTCAACATAAGGCAATATAATTAAAACAGACACTGCAAAATAACCCCAACCCAACTCCTTTTCTCCTACCTCATAAAACATATACAGAGAAAGCAGTGTAAGTCCAAGGTTGTAGACCACTAGAATACCCCTGCATGAGAACGGTTGCTTATTCCGCATGTACTTTGGTCCTAGCCATACGATTAGTAAGTACAAGACTGAGAAGATAAAGGTAGGTGTATAGTTCTCCAGAAGAAGCCATCCTTTTACTCTGGGGTCTGAAACAAACAAACAAAAACATATAAACACTTAGATTTTGTAAGGAGAGGAGTTCAATGCATCCCGAGAAAGCTTTACTCAGAATGTTTCTAGCACTGGAATTACCGGAGAAAGACGAAGGAAGAGCAGCAAGCCCTTTCATTAAGGGCCACATTGCTCATTACAAAAAAAACTTTCACGAAAGACAAGATTTCAGTTATACAGTCGTTAAAAAAAAAAAGAAACAATCCTCTTCCTAAGGAAAAAATAGTCCTAAAATATTACCATTATTATTTTTGAATACTCATTACAATTCAGAATCGTCTTCCATCCTGAATACCACAGATGAGCTTAAATTATAAAGAAAAGTTTCAATGACCCTCTCCCCATTATTGTCTCAAACCAACGTTTCGCAGTAGTACACGTCTTACTTCCCCACAGAGCCAGCAAAGCTAAGAATGAAGCAAATACCTTTGTGGTTATCAGTGGATGGTCCTGGTAATTATTTTCTAATCAATACTCACCCAATTAGACTTAGGTATGTGCTACTCAAGAGGATTAAATTTTTGGAATCCTTGTATGAGCAATGAAACACAAAGCAGTCAGTCCAGTCTGACTAACCAGTCCAGTTGGCAACATGTTGACTGCTCCGGAAAAGCACATAAACCACCCCGAACGAGAGGATTTCAGGGGAACACTTGGGACAAGTGCGTGATCCGTTTGAACCACAACTGGGTTCTGTATCCAGCAACAGCACGGTATTTTGCTCTTCTCACCAAAGTCCTGCCCAAAGGACTGAAACTAAGTTTACCAAACCATGAAAAAACATTCGCCACCCTGACTTAGTTTTAAAGGAGCCAAATCTAGATCCTGAATGTAAAAAATGAGGCCTTACAGTGCAGGTTGGGAAGCAGTTAAGAAAGCTAGAGAATCGTTTGGATTTGCCACCTGTATGGTTCATTATTTTTAAGACATGGCAAATATAGACTATATGCCAGCACATGCAATAAGTTATATCAGAACATCCATTTAGATGTTAGAAAGAAATTCAGATGTTAGAAAGAAATTCTTCACTGTGAGGGTGGTGAGGCACTGGAACAGGTTGCCCAGAGAGGTTGTGGATGTCCCCTCCCTGAAAGTGATGGGGCTTTGGGCAACCTGGTCTAGCGGAGGGTGTCCTTGTCCACGGCAGGGGGGTTGGAACTAGATGATCTTTGAGGTTCTTTCTGACCCAAACCATTCTGTGATTCTATGATCCAGACTAATTAAATGGGCTTAGTATGAAGAGACGGGGCAACAAGCTACTGAAAGCAAACAGAAAATAGGCTTTGAAGGATCAGAGGCTTGTTCTTCTTCCTGTGGACTTTGTCCTACAAAGAAGTGACACCATCACCACCGGAGTTTCACTGGGACAAAGAAAGAAGTAGGAAAGATGCTACCAAAGCAATCGGGAAGAAAGCACATGCCACTGGGCAGCATCGTTGTGCACACACTGTACGGACATTTAATCCTCCCTGGCCAGGGCTAGGTGGAACAGGGCAATCTCCACCCTAGCTGGAAGCCCTCGCCATGATGCCACCGCCTGTCCTGGTCCCTCTGCCTCTCCCTTCCTTGCACTGACCAGGATTGCTGTTCTCCATCTGCAGACTTTTTCCCGGTGAAAAACCTACCAAAACTGTTGTTTCTTTAAAAAGAACGGTTTCAAAGAAGCAATGCTTTCCAAAAACTACAGATTTTTCCACTGAAAAATTCCTTAGAAGCTCTAGTTGAGGTCAAGAGTATTTACATTTCATCAAATGCAAATTAAAAAAAAGATTTTTTTAAAAATAAAAGCTATTATTAAATTCTAAAAAAAGAGAATGCACAAAGAGTGAGATAAGTTGTTCACTAAGACTAACAACGGAAGCTTAATTGATAGTAAGAAGACTAGCACCTATGATTGTCATAACTGAAAAATTAGGCGCTCTTCAGGTCAAAAGATCAGAAGCATTAAATTGACTTTTTTATTTGTTACAGAATCACACATTTTGATGCTTTGCAGATACTAAAGAAAATAGTCACCTGTCAAAGTCAGGATGCTAATGGGAAGCTGTTTCTTATGCTCCAATATCTGTTTTATTTATGGTTTGGTTTTTTTTTTGACAAATCTTACCTCTGGGTCCAAGCCAAACATCAAGGTAGCTATTGATTGTTTTATCCAGAAGTTCCATTCTACAACCTATGGAAATAGAAAGAAGGGGAGAAAGTTAGTTCTTTCAGCTCACAGAAATAGTTTTATCACCTGAATACCACCTGTTAGGGATAACAAAGAAAACACTAATATGCAAAAATTGCAGCAGACATACTGGACATTACCAGCATATATAAAATACATAAAGCTTATTCTAGTCTCAGAGAGCCACTGGTGAAAGAGCAGTATTTCCCACTGAAGTATTAAATCATGGATCTAGAGACACATGAGCTTAAAATAATGGGTTCAGATTAACCTGAAGGTCTTTTTAATTCAGTATTTTCTAAGTGCAAATACAGGATGACGTCTTGCAAGATCCCTCTGCAAGGAGGAGGAGGAGGAGGAGGACTGGATCTTGAAAAAAGCCAGCAACATTGAAATTCTCAAATAAATACTATGAAGCTCTTTCAACAAAGAGCCTTGAATGGCTGGCAAGGCTAGCTGGGGAGGAGGAGGGGAAGGAAAAAAGTGAAAACTGGCTCTGCTATGGTTTTTGCAGATAGGTGACTGATTACAGCTCTGCTTAACAGCCCATAAAACCAGGAGATCAACAGTCACCGAATGACAGAGGGCTGCAGAGGCAAGGGAGGAAAACATTGCCATATGCGGCGTGAGCATCTCCAGATCCAAAAACTGCTTACTGCTAAGACATTGCCAGATAAAACTCATCCAACATCAGTACAGGAGAGCAATTAAATGTCATCTGTCAGCTCCTCACACGGGCAGTATTTATGGGTAGTGCCTGGTATATATATATTGTGGTACCTAAGCTGCTGTACGTCCCAAAGGTTAAAGCAGGAAAGAAGTAGCAACACTTTCCGTGAGCAGGGACAACTCTACATAAATCCGTTCTCAAGAGAAGAGGAAGTAATTTTCTTCTTGATTAAAAAAACAACCAAGCAAAACAAAAAACCCCCTCCCTTCCAATTTCCTCTTTTTTATCCAGAACTGTACTGAGCTTTCACTAAAATAATTTTATCCATTTATAGTAGGATAGTTTTCACTTCTTGACGTGTCGTGTCCCCCTCCCCAAAGCAGTAATAGTAACAGCAATTTTTAGTTACAGGAAAATAACACAAGCAACACATAAGCTGTCAACATACCCACAGCTCAAACCAAAAGTCCATCTCTATTTTTTTGGTTGTAGCTAAAGAAACGTCTCTCCTCCACCTGTGAAAATCCTGCCTCTTTGGGATTTCTGATCTATGCAAGTAAACCGAACAGTAGGTCCTCTGGTTTATATCAGCTGGAACTGACACCTCCATTTCTTCTGAGTCCAGCAAGAAAAGCCAAGTAGGATGCAAATAACATCCTCTCCCCAGTCCAAAGCGGGACTGGGAGCTGCCTGAACCACAGTGGGGGCTTTGACTTCCCACGAGACCAAGAAAATACAACGGGCTTGGATATGGACATTTACATCACATGGTCTTCTACCCTTCTGCCCTCATCCCGTCCGCCGCAGGGCTCCAGGCAGGAGGCTGACGCACTCGGCCAGGATTTCTGGCGGCACTCCCAACCCACCGTTCGCCGCGAGGCTCTCGAGGACTTTATCCTCCACGTGCATCAAGTCTTTCTACCGCTTTGGACTACACAAGGGCACCGAAGCTTCCCTGGAATCTGGTCACCAGGCACAAACAAAAGAGCTTGATTAAAATAAACAGGAGTCTTTTGCAGTCCTGATTCATACCGGTTTTGTTTTCTGACTGAAGAAGCCCAGCCCAAATAAGTACACACTTCACAAGAAAGTGCATTTTTGGGATTACATCCAGCTACGACACACAAACTGCGAGTGCTTGCATGAATGGCCACAGCACTGGCACGCTGGTGTCCTAGGAATAAGGAAATTTAACCGAGAAGTCTATGCTGTGCTACCAGAAGCATGAACATCAGGTAGACTGTGAGAAGTGAGTATATAATTTCCAAGGAGAAGAAATAAAATTATCCAGAGTAAGCTCTTCCCCCCACCACCTCTTTTTTTTTTTAATCTGTCAGCTATTAAATACTGCCAGGAAAAGCACTCCTCAGGGGATAATTAATTTTGTTCCTTGAAATCCCCACTTACTAAATTTGTCTGTCGCTCCTTTGATCCAGTACCGACTGATTTGGTTACGCAGCACTGTATCATCCGATAACGCAGCATCTGCGTCTGACTTCAACTCCCCTCTTTGCAGAGGAAGACTTCAGATTGGAGAGTTTGTTTCAAAACGAAAGATTTGTTATACAAAAATATATAAAAAAAAAAATCTTGATTCAGAACTGATTTGCTATATACTCTTGCTTGCTGGGCACTGTGAAAATGCAGATATGTAAATGAAACAACTAAGGAAGCAGAAACAAACTATGCCTAGCTAGAGCAAAGACAGCAAGAAATGAAATTCCATGTTCAACCCTTCCATAAAACTGGAAGAAAAACTCATTCCCCAAGAGAAGGAGGTTTTCTGCAGAGGTCTCAGCTTTTCTGGGCTGCTACCCCAAAGCAGCTTTTTGTGCCAGCATTATCAGACAGCAGATTGTAAAAGCCAGAGCAAGGGAAGAACCACTCCTGGTGTCGATTTCCAGAATTTGCAGAAAAAGAAATTGTTTCAAAAGGAACTCATTTGTGTAACAGAAAAACAGAGGGAAACAATCTGCTTTTGTTCCAGAGGGGGTCATGTGAAAATGCATCAAGTCTCCTGCCAGCAGCCACACAACATTAAACACTGCTTCAACAGCAGCAACTACAAGGGTTCTTTTTTAATTAGAATAGTTTCCCAATTCAGAGGAACATCGACTTCCAGAAAAATTAAACCAGTTGCCATTTGAAACACTGTAACCTGCGTGCTTCCTAATACTGGCAGTAAGCAGATTCCGCAGCTGAGTGCACACGCGAGCGGATCACTCGCAACGCTCCTTTGCCTGGAAGTCATCCCACAGCAAGGCACGCTGTTCGGTGAAAAAAAAGAAAAAAATTAAAAAAATGACCCAGTTATGCCACACACTGCTTTCTAAAACAGGGATTTCTCTATATACTATTTTTTCCTAACCTGCCTTTCTACAACGGACAGGAAAGAAACCATCCTCTCTGCTCCCAAATTCCCCCAGTGCAGTAAGGCCCCCGAACACCAGGGCAAGCGGGATCAGAGTCTGGAAGCGTTCAGGCTTACAACCTGAAAGAGGCTTTACTCCTTCAAGTCCAAATATTTGATCCAGGAAACTGCATATCCAATGTTTTAAACAAAACAAAATCCTGCTGATTTTTGCAGATACTAGACAGTCTTCCATACAGGTACGTGGAGGACTTCTCAGGGTTTCACATGAATGGACGTAAACCAGACCTCCGATACAGTTTGAAAAATGCATTGTGCTTTTCGTGCTCTCCTGGTACACACAAAGATCATGGTAGTGCACCCACATACGCCACATCATGGCCACAAGGACTGCATTCTCATTATTTACAGAAGGTAACACCAATTATGTTCAGTAGCATGAAACCAGCTCCTACTTTGTCTTCCCCTACAATTTTTATGATGGTGAGTAGAGTTTGGAAATTCAACAAAAAAAAAAGGCACAAAGGCTACTAACAAAATAAAGTCTGTAATGTGTCTGGTCACAAAACCAAGTGCTGAGCTGTAGTCGAGCCAACTGCATGAATTTGAATTCAGAAGTCTACCCATGGACAGGTGACCATCCGACCTACCAAATGCCACAGTTCAGGGGACCATGAAAACCTGAACTGTGCTGACAGCACTGGAGGAAAGCCACTGGCACACAAGAAGGCTGAGAGATGCCAATCCATGTTCGGACACAAAAATCCAGGAGAAGTCCACAAAGGGAGCTGCTACTCGCAAGCTGGGAGAGATGGAAGGCTGAAGGTCTCATCAGCCTGGAGAAAGCAGCTACATGGTTGTAGGACGGAGGAAAAAAATTCCTCCCTGTCAAAATAATAAGAACCTTTCCACTCTCAGGAAAAAACCCAACACATTGCTGGTTTGCTCTTACTGGGCAGAGATGTGTCATTATATCAGACTGATACTTTAACAGTACCAGCTGTCTCACCTTCGTTGGGGTTACATTCGCCTTCTTCGTCTGGAACTTGCATGCTACAGGCAGAGACACAGCACTGCTTGGCTGCATGTACCCATTACAGAGGGCAGGTTACAACAACACTTCATAAAGCAATCAAAAACCCGGACGACCGTTAAATTCTCAGAGCGAAATGAAGTTTAAAGACTGGGGCTGAGAGGCAAGGGGCTGCAGTCTCAGTGGCTGGCACAACATCTCCTGCCATGGGGGCAATGGTGCTGGCGTTAGGACACCAAGTTGGAGGCTCTGGGGGATGAAGGGTTTGGAGAAAAGATACTAAAATACAGTTTTTTTCAGAGATTGTTTGCTTTGATATTGATCTCCTTAGGTCTGATGCTCCATCATGCAGAAGAGGGAAAATTCACGCTGCCTGTGTGGTAGGTAGGATGGACACATCCAGGTTATTTGGATGAAACAGCTCAAGAGGGGAAAAATAATCCTTAATTTTTGAATTGGAACAGAAGGTAGAGCACAAAGCTGCTCCTAGGAGAGCTGAATATATTAACAGGAAACTTAGAGCAGAGCTGACTTTAACTAGGCTCTTGCCTTCGTGTAGTATAAAGCACTACTCCAAAGAAGTGACGGACACACTGAGAGATCATATCCTTGGCTCTCTTCGTATCTTTAAAGCTATTAGGCATCTTTGGGCAGTACTGATTTTCATAAAACTATTCCAAGGTCCTTTTAACTACTGGGCTTCCAATTCTGTACCACAAACGTAATGAAGACTGAAGTTTCACCTTGCTCCAACAAGATTGAGCCCAAGCATTAGAATACTACTTTTTTAAAAATCCTCTGGATTTAGATATGACAGGATTTTTTGGACATCCACAGAACATTTTGAATCCTCTGTCTACTTTTGGGGCTATGACCCAGGACACACATGGTGGTCCAGCAGCCACCCACATGTCCAGGAGATGCGAGCACTGCCCTGCCACTTGGTTCTGGCATGGATGGCCACACCGAGGCAACCAAAATACAGACCAAAGGCTACACAGAGATGTGCTTTTCTTGCGGGACTTCTTAAAAAAATTATTTACACAAGTTTTTCATAGGGTCTACCAGCAGTGATAACTCACTCTTCTAACACACATCACTGCTCTCCAAGGAAAAGGCTACTCCTACACTGTCCACAGAAAACACATTCTGAGGGGGTTAATGCCAAAAAGTGATTTCAGAATTCTCAGTCACAATTTAATGTTGTTTCTTGAGTTTCTTCTTGGACTAACTTCAGTTTCCAGGTACAAAGACTAGGCATGAAAACCTAAAGGTCCCCCCCACCCCATCCCATGCCACCCTTTTGAAGTAAACCAAATAGCAACAACAAAACATTTTGGGCTGAAAGCTCAAAGCATTGGGAGCCTTTCAGCAGGATCCTCCAGCTCTCACCCTGCTGCTTGAGAACTCCCTCAAACAACAGATCCCAGTTTTCACATTTAAATGCCTGAGCTTGAGTTCCAAAAAAATCCCCAAAATAGGCATCTAAATAATCGTGCTGGCTTCTGAGAGCAATGCGTCAGGCCTGGCTGCTCAGCCTTCTTGGAAACCAGCCACTTTCTCTGTTCTTAAATTAGGACTTCGAAGCCTAATTTTAGGCACTTGATTTTGGAAATCTTGAATTGTGTTTTCCCATTAAAGTGAGGTTGCCCAATCTTTGCCACTGCAGAGGTGACTCCTCTCTTCCTTCCTCCAAAAGTACAAACTATGCCCCCTCCAAAAACACAACCATCACGCTGCTGCTTTTGTAAATGTACTGGAACTGAAAACGCTCAGCTGCTTGAGAACTGGAAGACAGCACTGATAATCAAAGCTGTCAACCATTTTCTGTCCATTTTCCAAACCTGCCCAGTTTCTCCTTTCTGTTCCCAAAGCCTTAACTGCCCCTTGCATGTATTCCCTTTGCCTTTCAGCTTGCTGCCAACCCCAGATTCCCTTTTTTTTGCCTCTCTCAGGTCCCAAGCATGCTTAATGTTAGCGGTGAAAAGGAGTTTAGAATAAATCACAGTCCATATTGATCTTAAAGTGCAAGTACATTTATTTTATGGGAAACCAGCTGAAACATGAGTGCTGTGGATTTTGCACTTTAGTTTTGTAAAATGCAAGAAACGATTTTTAAACTTTACTTTGCAACTGTATCTCTAGCAAAGCAATGCAGATTTTTGGCCCACCTAGCATTAGTGACAAATCCTCTAGCCTGCTGCTGACTCACTGGGACCCAGGATGCTGAGCTTTCGCGCTCACCGGCGGGACCAGCATAAGGAAGGTTTGAAATAAATTATTTGTATAAAACTCAGGAAAGCGTAAAAAATGCAGGACAAAGGAGAGAAGCTAGTCTCAAACAGTTTAACCTACATGGTATTTCAAAATATTGAAAATGCAGGGGGTAAAGGAAGACTTTGGCCAGTTAACTAGGGAGATGATTTCATGCATTACTTTCCTTGTCCTTCCACCCTGCCAAATCCTTCGTAATGATTACCTTCATAAATAAACACAATTGTGGCAACTCAAGTATTTTACAGAACAAATACATGAAAGGATGCCGCAAAATGGAATAATTGTGCTTAATACCCAATACCTCATTAAACCAGAATCTAATCATCTTCAGATAGGTGAGTTTAGACAAATTATAGGTCTTCCTTGCAGTTTTAGTCACATTTTCAGCACAAATTAGGATCTGAGCATCCTAGATGAGGACATTCAGATGTATTTTGTCCCCTTGCAGTCAACAGCTCCTGCTGCGCCAGGGGTTAACTTCAGCCAGAGGCAGAACATGTAGGATGATGGCCAAGGGGGAAGAACAAGTTGGAAGCAACCACACAAACACACCCATGGAAGTGCTGAGAGTTGGTGGGAAAAGGGTACTTACTCCACCGCCTCTCCATCCCAGAAGGACGCATTCAGCTAGAAATAAGGGTCTGTCATGCTGCAAAGTCCCCGTTAGCCGCAGCAGACCTGGCATCCCTCAGTGCTACGGTAAAATGCTTTTTGCAACGGCACGCATTTTCCTGGAATAAAATGTTCGAGGGGGTATCCCGGGCCTGGCCGCTGTGCACATACCCCAGCACTGCGATACTGGAAACTTCCTCGCCGCTGCCAGCTCGTATATAGCATGATGCTGTTAAAAGTGCCGTTTGTAAAAGCATTTACAGAAATAAAATGAGGAGGAAGAAAAGGCAAAGCATGCAGGTTTATTCAACTGCTGTATTTGTAATAGCACGCAACCAAAAAACATGCAAGGACACTGCACAGACAACTCCCACCTGGGGTTTTGTTTTGTTGTGGGTTTTCAGGTTTTTTTAAAGTGTAAAGAAACAGAAGAGAGGATCTGTAGCAAACCAGGTTAGATGGAAACAATATGTATGTGGCCCAAGAGCTAGAAGTTGACGCGTTTGGAAGGAAAGCCGAAGCACAGCACTTGCTATATAGCTGTGCTCCAAAGCCCTCCTCCCCACGCAGTATGTGAGTGTTCATTAACACCTACTGTTTTAATCTGAAGCTCCCTTTTTCCAAAAGCTGCGCTGGTATTGCAATCGGAGAAAAGTTGCTAGCTGTAGCTCGCAATGGCAAATTAGCCACAGGAAGCCTGGGAAACTAAAAGAGAGATTGCTGAGAAGATGAAGGAGTCAAAAGTGAAGTCCAGAGGGCCATAAGGACTTCAGCTTTCATTCTGGGTCTCCTTTCTCTTATTCAAGTGCCATCTGCAAGGCGGTCTGAAAAACACTTTTCCCCTTTAATAAAGCGACTCCTCTAATCTCCATTTGTGCACTTCACTCAAACCAACTTTTTACTTCCACAATAGAAAGATAAAGGTACGGTCCCCAAAGCCTATTTTAATGAGTCTTCTTAGTCAAAAGGCTGCATTTTCTAATCACAGCCAACAGGTCCAAAGAATGGAGAAGCCCCATCTTGCATGACCATGACTAGCAGCAGAGTTCAAGTACTGTGTAGCTTCAAGTCAATAAACTTTGATTAATTTTTTTTTTTAAATACTCACTTCTCATAATTGCATATTAAAATTTAAAAAGCAACAAGTAGCAATAAAAAGTTACAAGTGGGGCTGTCCTCCCACGTGAACCCTCATTTCTACCAGCAGCAGCAGCACCGAGTCTAAGCATCGAGAGCATCCGCCACCAGCCTGTCCCGTCCTCCTGCCAAAACACAGCTGTGCCGAGGTCTAAACCCAGGGGACATCTCAAAAAACCTGAAAGTATAAGCCAATTCTTGATTATCATCTTTGCCTTTATTAGCCTGGCATACAAAGGCTTGCGAAGTGAACCAGGAAAGCACCTGCAATTCTCCTGCATGTGTGAGACACCATACGAAGCAAGAAACGGCTGTGTGCAGTTATTCAGTAAACAAGGTTTAGCTATAAAAAGGTTATCTGGGGTTCACATGCTGACTAGATACAGCGATTCAAAAAAAAGCTGAGAAATTAGAGGAAGGCTATGAAAGCTGAGGGTGGAAGCAATGCTACACCATGGAAATCTGACTAGTTCAAGGATAACGGCGCACAAAACCTGGATTGAGATGCCCTGCTAAGATGAGTAGCTACAACCCCTGGGTTCAGACGCGTAAACGATGCCTTTTGGGGGATCACTCGAGTTTGGGATCACACTGAAAAAGCAGACACACAGGCCACCCTTAGGCAAGTTACAGTATTTTAAGTATTTATTTATGTGCTTACTTTTATTTCCAGTGAGCATGGGGTAGTACCAGGAATGCTATGGGAGAAGTGAAATGCCCTGGTGGGCTATAACACACAAAAAGACCCCCAACCATGTAATACACTAAATTAGTTACATTCCTCAATAAAAGTGAATTTCTACACTTGTACCTAAAGGAAGACAAGACACATACTGACACGGTAAATGCACACCACAGCTTGCCTTGCTGCTGTTTCTTCACATGGCCAGCCACTCTACAAGAAGTCAATCTTAAGACTCTTCTATTTTCTTGCTGTATACCCGTGAGACATGAGTTGACCCTGTACGGCTGCAGCTGCACCAATATTGGTGCCTTCGTTTGAAGATGCTAAACCTCATGCCGGACAGTACAACCATATGTAGTGAACAGTACTAACAAAAAAAAAAAGTCAGGCAAGTACAAATGACAGCTAGCTTTAAATAGCAGGAATAAAAGGAACAAAAATGTTCCTTTTCCCATCGTTCTCAGAATTTAGAGAAAAGAAGGAAAAAAAATTAATTAGTCCAGGTACGACTGTTATGCCACAGCATCGTGCTGCTCAGGACAGAACCCTGCCGCTCTGTTAAACCCTCTGCCTCCCAAACAGTACAAAAATAATATGCTCATCATTCAGAAAAGCAACTGCCTTTGAAGATCTGATCTCCTGTCCAAAGGATAACGGAGTTAACACTATGTAACGCAAGATTTTGACTTTGCTTTCTTCCCATCCAGGACTGACAAGGAGTATTGAGAGTGAAGACGACTTGTCCTAGTAAAGGGGCAGAAGAAGAGGGACATGAGATCTCTTGCAGATGCATCAGTCAGATCGTTCCCCCATTTTCCTTTCTCGTTCAACACTTAGCACATCTGTGAACAAAGTGTTACCAAAACCATGCAGCCAGCTGTTGGCATGTCTCTTACAGAACCTCAGGGCTGAAAAGCCTGGTGGGTCCCGAGGAGCTGAATGTCCTTACCTGCACCAGACCTGTGCCAAACCAACCGCTGCTGAGAATCAGCAAGTTTCAGGGTACCCAACCATCGCTGTAACAAGGGCCCCTGAAAACGATGACTGACTCCCAGAGTGATTAGAAAATAAAGCATTTCTAGCTGTACATTTCCTTGGTTTGATGTTGGCAGCACTTTCCTAAATGTTACTTCATGAGAAGACCCTGCCCCAGTAGGTGAGCGCTGCAGTTTCTTGTATTTTATTCTTCGTTTTAAGAGGAGAAAGACCAACCAACCAATTAAAAGGAAATACTGTAATGGTAAAGCTTGGTGTGGGCTTACCACTGACTCTTTCTGTGAACTTTAAATAGACTACTGGAGGGGAAAAAAAAAAATCAAAACATGCTGTGTACACATCTGGCAACTGCCAAGCTGTTTTCTACAAGCTCGTAATATAAAAAATTCAGGTACCTGCAGAAATCAGGCAGGGAATTCCAGCAAAATAAGTCTGTTTCCTCCAAAATGTAGCCACTCTTTTCTTTCAATAAGAGGCAACAAATACCTGGTGCAGTGGAAGCCCCATTGCCATTAAAATCTGTTTCAATGAAGAACCCAGCTAGATTGAACCCCCAGCTCTAGTGCCAAGGTGCAGAAGGTTTTCCTACATTTGCTTCGTATTTTCAAAAGTACCAGAGCAAAGGCTGGGTCAGTACTGTAATTTGCTAGAATTTATCCGCTTTAACCACAGGGACAAACCAATACCCGCACAAGCAGGAAGCAAGAAGTTTCCTCCACCACCCTGCAGCTACCCTGTGCTCCCCAGGGCAGCAGTCCCCTGGAGAAGGGGGTACCAGATACACCTCCTCTGCCTCACTGCTTGTGCAAAGTCTCTCTCAAACAATGTCTTCAGCAACTTACTCGTTCCTAAAGATAAGCAGCAACCTCCACACACGCATTTTTTCCAGCTCATGCCTGTGATGGTGCCAGCTCATGCCCACCGGTAACCCGCAGACTGACAGCCATCACATCACATCCTTGCTCAAACTTCTCCATTCAGCCAAGTCCACAGCTATCAAACCATACCCAGGGCGTGTGGGGTGACCAGGAGCAACCCAGATTTGACACTGCTGCAAGGGGTGTCCCCACACCTGCCTGGGTAGAAGGAGGCAGGGAAAAATTGAGGTAGCCCCAGAAAAACTCAACCAAGCAAGATCAGCTTTCACACAGGTCCATCCCATCACCTGATCTAGTGCAGGAGAAGGCACATGGGGGTGACCAAGAGGTCTTACCTGACTGAAGCAGCAAGAAGCCAAGACCGCAGCAAAAAGAAAGGTAAATAAAACAGATGGACAAAAAGAAAGATGCAGAATTTTAAAAGTAGAATTCTAAAATGCTATTAAGAGAAGGCCAAAATAAAATGCTTTGCACACATATCATTTTACATATAGGAACGGTTCTAGTGAAAAGTGCAAGAATTGCAGAAGAAAGAAAATGTGAAATAACAAAAGGTCATACGGGATATCTTAATGTCATGCAGAGCTAACTTACAGAGGGTTCTAAATATAATCGTTAACAGCGTGAACTGACAGATTATTGCAATGTAAAAAGCAAACAACATCATCCTCCCCCCCAAAATGTTCAGACTCCAAAGGTGGAGATTTTGATTTTAAGATGCATTACTGTGTTTCTGTCTTGAAAACTGCAGGACTGAGGATGGTCTCAAGGCAGGTCAGATGTGGAGGTCTCAAGGGGAAGGGGGAGAAGGTTAACCATCGAGGGACCCAACAGATGGAGACCAACGACAGATTTCTTCCAAGAAAAGGCAGCTTGAATGTTTGATTCAACCTAAACACAGCACAAGTATTCCAACAGAAACAGAGGCAGTGAAAGGAAATACATGGGAAAAAGATTGGAATAAAAAGCTAGCCAGACGGTGAATACGACCTAAAAACTCTTACTACATGCTGGTCAGCCAGCAGCTGAGGACCTTGAAGACAGAGGGGAAGTATCCCCTTCAATTCCCAGCCTTAAAGCACGTTACAGGGTAAGAAACGATAATCCACAACCTCCCTAGTGATTTCAGATACACCTCGAGTGCAGTAGCCTAAGATCAAATCTCAGTGGGAAGTTTGATTTTCTGATAAAACCAGACATTTTTTTACTTGATGCCCAGAGCTTAAAATTAAATTCATTACATGAGAAAAAACACATTGCTAGATAATTAGAAAGTGATTTACACATGGAAAATAAAACTTTCTCCTTTCCTATGCCGCTTGCAGCAAAGTGAAAACTTAACACTGTATTTTATAAGTGCTCATATTTTGCCAGAAGTGAAAGATAGGAAAGAATTACATTGCATTTCGTCAGCCACACTTGAAAGCAACTCTTTAAACTCTGGCCAAAAGACAAGCTCTTTAGTATAGCGTATAGCAGTATAGTAAATCTCTGTGCACATCTAGTATATGGATGGCAAGATATTAAAAGTATATATATAAAACCTTTACATTCTCAGCGCACCTAATTGGTGTATGTTTTGTATAGACTGCGTAGGATATAGAATGATGCTTCAGGCAATGCAATTGCTTGTTCATGTTGGCAGCTCTCTGAAAGTTTCCCCCTCCGGTATCTCACCACCATGGCTCTATTTTTGCTACAAGCTAAAAGCGAAACATGCTTTCGTGCAAAAATCTCTTTCATGAACCAATTTTTCAAATATCAAAAGATAATCCCAGTGGTTGGAAGTTATTTTTCTACAAGGTTTTTATCTCCCTGGAATACAAGTCCTCCACACAGATGTGTCATCTCTAAAATGAACAGCAGCAAAAGGACTCTTCATTTAAATAGATCTGTTATTCTGGACCAGGGAAGCTAAATGCTCGAGTTCACAGCTTCACACAGGAACTGGCACGTGGTGGAGGAACAGAGGAAGGAAAAAAAAACCCCAAAAACCAAAAAAAACCCAGATTTGGTTAACATTCTGCTCTCACGTTAATGATTGACAGCTCAGGTGAGAATTCGGTAGAGGTCTCAGCAGAGCGATGCTGCTGTAAGGAGGGATGTGTCAGAGCTGCCGATGGATGATAAGGGCTCCTTCATCAGTTCAGCCCAAAACCCGACCCTGATCCTCCGTTCTGCAAAATAACCTCCCAGGGTGTCGGGTAAATAAGTTTTTAAAAGGCAAAGCCTGAAAAACAGACACAGGGAGAAATATGAAAGTGAGAAAAGGAGCAGCAAGGAAAAACAAAGAGGGGAGAGGGCTGGAGAAACCCCTTCGCTTGGGGTGCAACTGGCAATTCACTTGCAGCCCTTGTCGCTGCAGGTTCAGATTCGGTCACCCCTCCCGTACATACAGCCATCCGTCTCTCCTTCGGAGGCAAGACAGCACTAAAGGACGTTAAAGAACTCACCTCAAGACGATCATTTTTCATACATTGCAAATGGTGGTCAAAACCTGGCGACATCCCCGTGTTCTCACAAAGGGACTCAAATCTGTATTTTAAGAGCTTCTTAAATTTGTATTTTAAGACACAAAGCCAATCCCCACACAGGCTGAGAAAACTGCACTGTGCTGTATGCAGCTGGTACCCGTGTTGGTGCATCATTTGAGCCTGACGTGTTTTGTGAAACCAAGGAGTATTCAGTCCGCACAACTGGAAATTCACGATAGCTCTGCAATTGCTCAGCTTGGGTTTAGATTTGAATATCTTATCCAAATGAGCTCTGTACTGAATTTACAAGGAATGAGACAATTAGATGGACTTCAAAAAAAATGAGACAAAAACCTTTGAAAACAACATTAGTGGTCACTTCCTGTACCTTAATGCAATCACTTAGCAGTGGTGATAGAACAAGAAATCAATATAAAGAAGTACCAAAGGATGTTATTTTTGCTCCGCGATGCACGGTCAGACCGGCAGCCTGCTTTTGCTTGCTTCAAAAGCAGATGACGATGGTTTTGGAAGGGCAGAAGAAAGGGTAGGGAAGTTAGAGGTTCCGGGAACTTGTCAAGGAAAAGCGGAGGACCTGAGTATGGCCTCAAAGACCGTCAGAGGTTTCAGAACTGCTTGGGAACCTGACAGATGCTGCAAATGCAGAGGACAGAGATACAGCCATTTAAACTCTCATGAGAAGTGGTCCGACACTTGAGGCTCGAAAAACGCCTCACACCCATGCACAATTTATACCTATAAGCAAGTAGAAGCAGCAGCGGCTAATGCATTACCAGGGCAGTGACCCACACTGAAACATCGTGGCCTTTCTGTGACTATCTGTATTTTTTATTTTTCCTGCGGTTTTTATTATTCCCCATTTTTAACACAACAGATAAGGCTTCTCAAACGCAGTACCCCTTACTGACTTGCTCAGTGCTGTCTCTCCATCTTTACGTAATGGGTCTGCCACCCTGTATATCGCTGCTGTTCCCTCGCACCGGAGTTTTCCCCTAGCCCTTACACTACATTTTAACCTCTTGCAGAGGGTGATAGGCATACCCATCCAAAATTTCCCAGCCTGTGGTTGAGTCTGGCAAGCACTGCCACCTCAGCTGTAGCCACAGCAAACGAGAGGCTGCAAAGGTGACCGTGGCGTAGGCTGCACCTTCTGTGGGGTGTAGAAGGCAGAATTCAGTAAAATACGAACAAACCTACTCATAACTTTTGCAAGAGGCTTTTCTGCTTATGCCTGGTAAGGAGGCAGAGAAAAATCCGTAAGTAACCAGCTGCACGAGCTTATTTTCCATCACTATATCACATACATTTTAATAAAAAAAAGAAAATTCTGAACTGCAATACAAGTGCAGATATTTTCCCCATTAACGAGCCTTCATGCATGCAGTAAGTCAAGCTCACAAGACTAACGTAAAGCTTAACAACACACCAAAAAGCCACTGTACCCGAGCGAACTGAGGGACAAATATATGATGCGAGGGATAAATGCATGACCATAATTTAGGACAAATAGCTGACAGCTTGTACCAGTTCACAGCGCTGGCGATCAGCTAAGAGTGACCTCTCAATGCCAGTACTGCAAAAGAGGAATGAACCACTAAACCAGAATCAGACATCCACCGTAAGCATCTGCTACCCTGCAATCCACATGAGCATATACATGAAAATGCAAGCACAACTAACTATCATTGTGTCCTTCAAAGCCAAATCCAGATTCCTGTGCCTCTACCAGCATTGTCCTGCAGCCACCACGTGAGGTCTTGTTCAAAAGCATGCGAGCAGCCACGTGGATTAACTGAACACGTACATGCTTTTCGGTAAGCACACATCCCATGCGCCCAAATTAGCATGCCATTTGAACTTCAGGAGGCGAAAAAGTTTCTCAAGTTTCTTTTTCTAAAGGGCAGGGTGATGTTAAACATTGGGGAATGTCATCCTCCTAACCGGTTAAAGGTTTAATTATTGTTATTTAAGTCAAAGGTTCTCCCTACTGTTTGGCTAGGAGACGATTCTCAAAATGCTGATTCAAAACATCAGCATTTTTAAAAGCCACTGGGGACCAAGAGATAATCCTTCAGGAAAAGGTTAACAGAAGCTTTCTGATTAAATTACGTGCATAGAAATAGCGCATCTAAGGGGAAGCCTACAGAGGTTAAGGTATAAAGGTCTATAGTTTCCCAAGTCTTCATCATCTCAAGTGAAAAAACCTGAGGACACAGGACCAGCTCAAGGACTATACCTCTATGTTCGGACCCCTACATTGACAATTGATAAAGTAGTAGCAAACGTACAAATAGATTTCTTTTGCTCATTTCTAAGAGCTTCAAAACCTGATTTGATCTTCAAGACCTCTGTCTGAATAGGGATGCCACGGTTTTAACTCAGCAGAGGCAGAGGAGCTCCTCCACCAAACTGCAGCCAGCTCCAAACCCGCAACCCTACGGCATCTAAGGGAAGAAGGCATCTTCCCGTAACCAGCACTTGCTAGGGGCTCCTTAGCCAACGATAGCACAGCAGAAACACTGCCTTAATCCAAAATGCTTCCCAGCAAGTTTGTAACAGCACCAAGTAATGGGAGGGAAAGAAAAAAGAAAAGAGCAAAACAGGCAGCAATGCAAATTTGCATGCTTATGAATTAATTAGCTAAACATATGGCCTAAAACTGTAAGATTCTTTGAGGTGTATTCGGTTTAATAAGATAAACCACATATTATTCTGCAAATTAATACTCGTTAGTTTTTGCCTAACACTGGTAACATCCTTAAGAACCATGACACCAACAGAAACGTCCATCAGCATGCTTATGCCTTCAACGCTGAAGTGCTACTCACAATCAAGACTACGTTTTACAGCAGAGAGTCTGAATTTGTGCCTAGGAAGAAAGCAATTACCTTCCAGTCACAGCAAAGTCAGCCAGCAAGAGGAGAAACAGTTTTCTCAAGGTCACGGAGGGAGAGGGAGTGCTTCCAAGCGATAACGGAAGAGGAATAGTCACTTTGTTCAAATAGCTGACCCAGTGTCTCAAAGAGTAGGGTTGTGTAGGCATCAAAGAGCAGGGCAGAATTCGAAAATGCAGGAAAAAAAAGGTTCATTACACTTTTGCTGTAGCTCTGCACAGGAAAGTTTTGTCTCCTGTGAATGTTAGTGCAACTCAGCATATTTAGTTATTGCCCAAAGCATCTCACTTGGCAGGCAAATGTTCAGCATGAAGCTTTGACATGGAGGTCAATTAAATCCAGACAACTTTCTTTAGCATAAATACAAGTTTGTGGAAGGTTTTTATATTTCTACCTGCTCAGTATGCCATTGGTCATCAGCAGAGCTATCATTAATGAAGCACAACATCTACAGCTAATAATGCCTTAATAAGGACATGCAGAATACCCAGATGCAATGGGACACTAAGACCAACTCTTAATTTGCAGCACTGAGTTCACCATAAGCAGCACAATTCATTTATTCTTGGAGAAGTGACAATTACACTTAGCAGCATGCATCTGTGAAATCTCTACACCTGGTAAGAGAATTTGTTAGACTGCCACTGTGCTTTCTAAATGCTTGACGCTTTGTGTTTCACATGAGTCAACCGTTTCATCGAGGAAATTAAATAATTCTCCAACGCATCGAACACAGCAGGAAAGCATTTACCGACCTCATACTTTTGGACAAGTTTGCTCTTGTGCTCTTATTTACCCAGTAAGATACTGTGTCCTAAATGCCAAAACACAAATAGAGAAACCAAGGCAATAAATGAGATTAATTGCATTACACAGATGTAGGGAGAGCCACTGCGTCCACAGTCCACAACAACTCTACGAGTTATCTCCATAGTAAGATTGGAAGCAGCATTTATTTGATTTGTCAATCAAAAAATCAATCCAGGTCACTGCTTGCAGTACCTTTATCAAACAGAGATATAACTGCTGTTCTGTTGGACACAGGGAACAGGCTTCGGTGCCCTCAGGAACCCAGATATATGCCGCTTTTACCAATCAGCACTTAGGAACTTCAGGGATATCAGCCTAAGCAATGCCCTCTTAACCATATTGCTGCAATACCAAATTTAAACAGCCTTAGGAAAGGCCATAGCAAAGCAATATGAACTGGCAATAAGTTTTTAAACGGACTAACTTCTATGTAGTTCATTGATTAACCTTTTCATTTGTCCTTGCGTGTGGTCTTTCATCCAAGGCGAAAAACGTTTCCAATGCCAGCGTGCATAAACCGTTTGCATTGCAGGAATCTTCTGCATTTTTAACACATTTAAGAATCACAAAACAAATTAGCAACTATATTGCGTATGACAAAACACCTACAGATTACAAGGATTCTTGTCGGGTTTGTGAAGTGTTTGGATGAACACAGAGAAGAGTGCTCTGACTGGCATGCAGTAAGCATCAATTTCTTAAGTCTATTATTATCGTCAAACAGCTTTCAAAAGCCTATGTCGCATCCTGGAAGAACGTCATTTGCACATTGTAGAAACAGGAAAACAGAAGAATCGCGGCAAAGAGCCGAGGCCAGCAGCCCCAAAAGTACTCCTATGGTTAAGCAGTTTTATAGATCTCACCCCTATCTGACCAATTTCAGACACAGCAATGAAAGAAGGTAACAAAAGAGGATTGAGATTAAGAGAACAAAATGAGCAAGTCATTCAGTTATGGAGGGGAGGTTATAGCAAACAGCACCATCACCTTTACATGCCTTCATGACCTATACGAAGAGCGGCCAAATGTAAGCGGAGCTTTAGTACCTTTGAAGAGGCAACAGAGTTTGCTTGTGACCAACCTCAAGACAGCATGCCACTCATGGGAGTAAAAATACTGCCAAGAAGTAGTAGGTAGAGGTATTTGTGGCTCTGCTCCTCAGAAGTGGAAGAGCATCCCTGCCTCTGCTCAGAGAACAACGTCTGGAATAAAAAAACCCCCACGTCACCATGAGGCCATTTGCTCCAAAAGGCTTTCCCAGTTCAAAGGAAGCTTTCCAGCACAACCCATCCCAGGAGACAACTCTGCGCACGGCATGGGAGCTCTGGCTTCTTGCTACTGCGGCAGGAGCCCCCGGGCAGGCAGCAAGCAGAGCGCTGCCTGAGACATCTCCTGCGCTGGCGGCAAGGTGACACCCGAAATGACACCGAGCCCACCCTCCCACCCGATCCCTGCCCCGCACCACCACACTGCGCCTGCCCTGCCTGTTGGGCAGCAGCAAGGATGAACGCTCATCGGTGACATCCTCTTAGTGCTAGCTCCAAGAGGGACAGAGGGGACAAGAGGACACAGAGGCACGGTGCTGTTTTAACATGGGGCCATATGCAATTGCCGTTTCTCTCCAAGATTTGTCTCGGATGGGACACAGACTGGGTTAATTGGGAGGCTCGCTTCATTCGCCTCGGAGCAAGGACTGCTGAGGCCACTAGAAGACAGGCAGAAGATGAGTATTTGAACCTTGTAAGCACCACCACCTTGCTCTGTATGGGTGGGTTTTTTCCCTGAGCTCAGCAGAAACAGAAGCTTTTGATGTTGCAATGTTTGCTGCCCAAAAAAAGAGGAAGGTGAAAGAATGAGGTCAGCTCAGTACTTCAGAGCTGATAACGTAACCAATTATCAACTGAATGCCACTTACAAGGAATACACTTCCCAAGGAGCAGCTCTGGATTGTGCTCAGCACCGGGCTTTCCACCTGCGGCTGCCGGAGCTGAGCACCAGGTCAGCCTGAAATCCTAAAATAATGTCAGTGAGTCCTAGAGAGTCGCAAAAGAACAAATAATTAAAGGTGTCGTCCAGAGGCCTGACGGATTTACGGTATTATTTTCAATTTACTTTTTTTGTTTTTGTTCCGTTAATCGTATATTCTCTAAGTTAATTCCTCCTGGAAACAACACAAAATGAAGGTCAGCAGAGAAAGAAGAGATTAGACTAGAGAATTCAAAATATTTTATTTCAACTCTGACTGTACACTACAGGAAAGGAATGCAACAAGAGGAATTCTTGCTGAGAAATGTAAAGACAACATCAACTTTCTAAAAATACAGCAATAAGTACACCCAGAGACTGGTCAGACAGCACATAAACTAAGTATCCTTAATGATGCTCTATTTATGTGCCAAATATGCATGAGTTTTAGTCAAAGATACTTCATTTGATCAGCTGCTGGTATGTTTAAGATACTAAACCACACAAAGTGCAATTGCTTTTTGAAAAGCACAGTGAGGCAACCAGACCAACAGCCAGATTTCCCCAGCTTGCAAGACAAAGCTCCGTGGCATAGTAATTTCACTGCTGGTAATTTCTCTGGTTGCATTTGAATGCTAAAATACAGGAGACTTGGGTTAGATCACTTATGATAAATTCCCTTAGCTACTTATGGATAAAAAACACAAAGAAGTCCATAGGGGGTTCCAGCATGCATTACATATATAATGTGTACTTTGTAAGAAATTCAGTAAAATCCAGCAAAATTCTGGCATGCCTTTTAGTGTCCTTGACCCATGTCAGCTGGCAACAGCATCTTCCGAGGGCGAACCCACTCTTAACTTCAGCAAACTCAGCACAGTGGTCCCTTTCATCTGCTCCTCAGTTCATGTGAAGCTGGAAAGGGATCTCTACCCAGCTGACCTCAGCCATCTCCAGGCACCACAAGTTTTCAAGGGAAATCCTCACTCTGTGCGTGCAAGAACAGCTCCCCCCAGGCGGAGTACATGCCTTGGCTACGCGCCGCTCTGAAAACAGAATACGCCTAGTGCACCCCAAATACATCAATACTTTTATAAGAAACTCCAGCTTTTGCTGTTAAATGGCTTCAGATGATCATACATGCCCCGCAGGCTTAATCTCCCTGATGCAACTTCAGCTTCTGTTAGCAGGGGTGAGGATACACCGGTATTTATCTCTAGCCACGAAGTTTTCTAGCAACAGAGAAAAATCTCAGTCTGCGACAGCACGGAAGGAAGGAGGAGGGCTTAGAGTGAAACATTAGTGTTATATCGCAAAACTCTTCAGCGTTATTCACAAGCTCATATTAAAACCAAATAAACCTCCTCCCTCTACGCTAGCAGCTTAATACTGATGCAGCATCACCGTTAGCCCGCATCTGCAAAACTTCACAGCTGCAAAACCCTCCATCCAGCGGGGGTCACCGGCCGTAAGTTAAGCCGACCGCTTAGGGCAGGCCCGCAGCTGCCAGGTCCTGGGGGAGAGCTGCTCTCGCAGAGATAACCTCACCCTGGAAGGAACCCGGCCCAAAACGCCAGCAAAAAGCTGTGCGGCCGCCGGAGATGCCTGCACGCTTGCACTCCACTGCTTTCAGCTGCAGAGCGTGTTTCCATTTACTAAAGCGGGTTTCAGAGACTTCCTGATCGGAAGCATCCTAACTGCAGCCATGCCCCTGCCTTGTTTTCCCTCGCCATCGCTAGCGGCCAGCTGAGCTCTCTGCTTGCATTTTTCCTCGCGGTCCCGAATCCCACAGCACCAGAGATCACCCAAAGCACCGAGAATACAAATTAGCCGTACGGGGGGCACTGCCGTTCAGCCGTGGCTGGGACCCGGAGCAGGCAGTACACCCAGCTGCCGGAGGGAGAAACGTCTCTTGTCATCTGCCAAGAGCCCTTCTTGCTGAGTAAGCCAAGGTGTTACTATTCCTGCTCAGGTCTGCAAAACTGGCCTTTTGTCGCAGATTCAGAGCATGGATCGGTGCCGGAAAGCTCTCCAGAGTCGGATGGTCGGCCGCTGCGCCAATGGGAAGGGGGGGGGGGCAGGGGATGAGGGCAGAAAAGCAGCCAGTGCAGGCAGGGAAGGAGAAAACACTTAAATTGCCCATGACAACACTCCACGTAACCCCAAGCGTTGCCAGCTTCTAATGCTGCTGATGCCCAAGGGTTTCCAGGAGATGGAAGAAATAAAAGCAAGTCATAAAGTTTTTAAGAAAGTCCCTGCAATGCACAGCTGACATACTGACACAATTCTATCGCGTACGCCCTTTTCTAGTGATTTCCTAACGCTTGTGCTCTTTAAACGTGCAGATTTTAAGACGGGCAGGCACCTTTCAGAAGCCCCGCACATCTCCACGGCGCTGGTTCAATCTGGCGTGTGCCCTGTCCCGCACACCAACCCGGGAATCACCGTACCAGCGGCTCCATTTCTAAACCAGCAACGAAGTCAGAGGCGACGAGCAAGACTACGGGCTGGGGGACGAAGGAAAAGAAGCAGCAGTCCTCCCTTCGAGCCTGACAGGACCTCCCGCTGACACCGGCCCGGCTCCTTGAGGCGGTTCACACCCAGCATCTCCCCGGGCGCGCAGCGTGCTCATCCAGCTCGCGTGATGCACACGCACACCCGCGACGTGCACGCACACCGCGGGGCTGAAAACGGGTCAGGGGTTTTTTGTTTGGAGCCGGAGCGGCGCTCAGCCCTCCCCGAGCTTCCCGGGGAGGCAGCGGAGGGCCGAGGGCCGTTTCCTCGCCGTTAAACGCAGCCGGGGGAGGGT
>VXBL01001206.1:467627-532585 GCA_013400195.1 Aramus guarauna
GGCACCGGCCGGCTCTGTCACGCTGCGGCGCCGCGAGGGCGGGGCCGGGGGCGGGCTCGGGGCGGGGGGCCCCGCCCCCCAGCCGGCCGTGGGCTGACTGTGACGTAAGAGTGGTGCGGGGGGCTAACGGGCGAAGGGGGTGTGCTATGACGTCACGCCCGCCGAGGGCCAATCCTGCGGCCGCGGAAGGTTCGGGAGCGGGGTGGGGGAGCTGAGGTGGGTGCACGGGGGACTCACCCTCGTCTGGAGCCCGGCGGCCGCGGGAGGAGGGACTGAGCCCCATCCAACAGGTCGAGCGCGTGTGTCAAGAGAATTGGATCAAGGGATTCAATGAAATACTGAGCGGCTCTTCCTTACGTGAGGGTTTTCCAGCCCAGGCGGTGGAAGCAGGAGGCCCCAGTGAAAAACAATATGGGATCATGTAATTAAAGACTATCGTAATGAGTTGAGCTGCAAGCCTAAATTAAAGGTCACGGGCAAACATAGTTGATCTGTTTCTTGTGTTTTGAGTAATGGACTTTGCAACAACATAGCATTTTTGAATATAAGCTCTGGGTGCAATAAAGAGGTAGGATGTTAACTCAGTCATACAATGAACCCCCTGTGTTTGTTGTGTAATTTAGATGCAGGTACTGAGCCTGTCCCCACAGTGTCGGATGTCCGAGGAAGGAATCTCAAAGCATCCTTTTTGGCTCCTCTCCAACGGCTGGGGTGCTCAACAGGGGAAGAAAAGTCCCCTCTACCTGCTCCAGAGGCTTTGTTACCTCCATGAGGTCCTAACGGGGCAATAGCAAGGGAGCCTTGGAGTTAGTATGGGCAACAGGGAGAAAGCAGCTTGTTTCTTTCCCTCACATACTCCCTCATGCTGGAAGATGACCTTCTGATTGCTCCCCCCCCACCCCTGAAGAGTTTTTTCTGTCTCTTTGCTAATTAAATTAAAATGTTACATAGATAAAGAGCAGCTTTGCGTTACAAAGGAAAGGAGTCGAGCAGCAATTATTCAAGATCAAATATCTGCACTCAGCAGGAAGCAGTTAGCAATTTTGGAAAGCTGGAGGAAGAGCTTCCCCTGCGGCAGCAGAAGGCAGCCATTCAGGTGGAGCCATCAAGGCCAACCATGCCAGCCCAGCAGCCAGTAGCTCCTCCTGGGTGGTAATACACTGGTCCCACGTCCGTGGCCATTGAGGTGAAGCGGGCTGTTGCAACCTCATCTAACTGGGTTGAAGTTCAGTCTGCAAACGGTCCCCCGAGGTGATGCTGGGCTGTAAACAGGCAACACGATAACGCAGCGTGGTTACCCACTGGGATCAGAAATTATCTTCCTTAAGCTCCTACTGGGACAAGAAAGAAATCTCCCTCCAAAGCTGATATTGACACTATGCCACAGGTTTTTATTTCATCTTATTTCTTATCATAGTAAGGTGTTAATAGGAATGGTTTTTAGTTTGGTTTGGGTTGGTTTTTTTTTTTCTTTATGTTTTAAAGCCCAAGTCTCCATTTCCCTTTCTCTTCGAAGGAGCAAACCCCAGTATGATTTTTGTGTGTATGATCTGAGGCTTTGTTGCTACACTTCTCAGTGAGGTATGAGCGCTCACAACTGTCCTTGCCTATGTGTTTTAACACTTTGAAAAAAACCCCAAACAACTAAAGCCAGCACAACTCTCGAGCGAGTCTGCCCTTCTGAAGGCTCTTTGCCCAACTTGGTGTAGATGTTTCCGAGGGACCCCTTCTCGTCTGAGGGGAGTCAAGCAATCTTGCTACTAACAAAGTTAATGGAATAAGGCACAATTCCCGTTTTTTCTCACTTGAGCTAAAATGTCCTGAACTCATAGAATCATAGAAGCTTTAAGGTTGGAAAAGCCCTCTAAGATCATCAAGTCCAGCCGTCATTGAAGTGTCACTGGCATTAGGTCTCGAAGATCTGAACTTGACTTTTCAATGTGCTTTAAATAAAGTTGCTTCCCAACGGGTGTACATATTTGTTTCCGTAGTTTGTTGATGAGGGATGATTGCACCGAATGTTACTTTCACAGCCAAAACAACTTTCTAAATCTAGAAGATGCTTAAATAATTAAGACTCAATCTGGTGGTTTAAAAATAAAACCTAAGAACCATTTTCAACTTTTGATGCAAAAAGGGATGGAGCGGGGCATAGGGAGTGTAGGCAGAGAGGCAGGCGGTAGCTGGGAAGCGAGCGGCACCCTGTGCGGAGGGGGACGTGCCTGGTACCCCTGCGCAGGCAGGGGAGCGTGCCCCGAGCCCGCCAGAGGCCACCACGGACCTCGCTCTTCTCGGTGGGCAGTGGGGATTTACGCCCGCGGTGCCGAGGAGCTGGCGCTGGAGAGGAGGGGGACACAGCTGCTGATGGGGGAAAGGATGAAGCTGGTGGGGGGACTTTAGCTTTGCCAGCCTGGCTCCAGCGTGAGACTCCCGGCGGTCCTTCCCTCTCCCGGCCTCTCCAAAGTGCTCATGCTGTTACCGGTCAGAGAACAAGGGCAAGGTCACGGCATGGGAAATGTAATTTCAGAATTACCCATTCGGGAGAACTAGGCAAACAATGCCAAATGTTTTGGCACGCAACATTTGGCATTTAATGAGGGGTGGGGGCTGGCCAGTGTCATTCTGGTCTGCAGATGTACTGAGTGCTGGCATTGTACCTGTCCTCTTGGAGCATCTGCAAGCTTGGCAGGAGCGAAGACATCGCCATCGACTTGTCCGCTGAGTGCTGATGAAATTGCTGATGGTATGTTTGCTCAGGATGGGCTTCAGAGACCTCATTATCAGAGTGGGATCAGTGAGGCTGGACTTCAGAGAAGGGCCAATTAAACATTATTAGGGATTTAGACAGGTTTAAAATAAGTTATACCTTAATTTTTACCTGTGTCTCATGACTATTGTAATCCTGCTTTTCACGAGAGAAGAGGCAGAATCTGAGCACTGCAGAAAGCCAAGTCCTAAGTGACCCAGCCTAGGTAGTAGCAGCAGAGGTGACAAAAGGCCTCAGCAGATATGGTTATCCTCACTAAATCAGTGGTAAAGGTTAAGCAGATGCTAGCGTTTGAGAGTACAGGTAGAACGAGGAAGGTGGAACAACTGAAAGTAGAGTGAAGAGTCAGCAGGGGCTGCAGCACTGGGGAGATGAAAGAGTTTGGAGTAGAAGGTCCATCAATGTGGTGTTTGGGGTTAGCCTGGATAAAGCACAGAAGTGCGCGTTGCAGGGAAACGAGCCCGAATGGTCTTCTGGGGGAGTGAGCTACCAAATCTGTCTTGTTTTTGAAAAATCTATTAGAAATCCTAGCTATGCCCGTGTAGTAGTGGTTCATCATACACACTGTAATGAATAGGTCCTTGTTTTGATTAGAAACAAATTAATCCATTTTTTCCAGAAATAAATTAACAAATTGCTTAGAATAAATAATCAGTCATCTTAACGGGAATTTTCAGTTCTGCCTGGGTTTGCCTTGGCTTCCCTCCAGGCTGACTGTGGCAGCTCCATGTTCTTTATCAGTGAGATAAGTAGGATGCGATTACTGTTCTCTTTAAATCAAACACTGGACTAAAGTATCAGGCTTGAAATTTCAGCATCTATTTCTTCTGAATGTGGCGTTTTCTTCTCTTGTGCAAACCGCAAATGCTTCATGCTGTTTGTACAACTTTGCGTAACTTTTAAGTACTTGATCTTCATAGAAAAAGCTTCCAATGGAGGTTTTCTTCCTGGCAGATCTCATATGCAAGTGGCTGGATGAAGCTGCTACTTTGAAGTTCCAACACAAAACTGGTGTGAACACACTAACTCTCTGTTCTGAGGTATGATCGCGTTACCAACTGCTGTTAACTTTTGAGGGTGCTTTTTGCTCTCTGCCATCAAGGGCAAAATTCTCACAAGCTGGAGTGGAGGCAGGTTTTTGGCCCTAACTATGTTTCTAATCCAATTTCATGCGGTCTACATTAACAGCAGTTACTTTTCTGCATTTCCTCTTCTTCTTCCGTGTCCCTGCAGTGTGCAGTGTTGTAGGCAAATGATTACTTTCTAAGACTGAAGACCTGCACTGACTCACCAAACTCGCAGGGCATTTTAAGAGCCAGGTTTACCCCAGAGGCAGAACAGATGGTGTCCCACGATAGCAAAATATTTTGTTTCTTGCCAAATAGAATCCAGGTCAAATAATTAGAAAGTTTTCTCTGTCATTGGTGTTAGTATGGTTTTCTTTCTCACCTTGCTGCTCATCATCTCAGAGAGAAAATTTCATTGAAATCAGCTCTTGTCCGTGCCTCTTACTTTAGTTACTTGGGATATGTGCATTTTTATTTGATGTCGTCAATTGACTGCTCAAGCTTTGATTGCCCCAAGCTGAGAAAATAACAAGCTCCGGGAATCTTGCCACTGTATACTAGCTGGTTTTCCCCTATGGCACTGCTAGACAGCTGTCACTGGCAGCTGCTGGGGCTGCTAATAGGACACGCATGGAGAATTAAAAGGTGAGCAAGTGATAAAGGAGCAGGTAGTTTCCAAATAGGCATGAATAAAGTGGTCACTTGATCCAGAGGCACAGATACTCAGCTAACCCATGGGTAGTGCCCATGGGTCCTCCTCGGTCTGTCTCCTCTTTGTCAGTACCTACAGTAGAAGTAGCAATCAGGAGCACCTTGTTTACCACCCTGTGCTCAAACCATGCCTCTCTCTCTGGGGCAAACCCAGTCTCTGGTAAGGCACGACTCACCTTAGCCCATACGGGGGCTTTACTCGTAGTTGCAGGGTGCAAGGGAGGGAGCAGGATGTAAGGATGGCCTCACCCAGAGGCAAGGACCTTGCCTGGATCTCATCCTGGTCCTCCTCTGTTCTCCTGGCTCTGCTGTGACCCCAGAGAGCCCCGGGAGCCCAGCCCCGCTCTCTTTCCCTGCCTGCTTTTGGGTATTCCCCTCACGATTTGGGCACATCTGCAGTTAAGATTAGAGGCTCTTTAAAGGGAAAAGCAGCTTCTGCTGCCGTAGAGTGATTTTATAAGAGCTAACGGTAATCACGGTAGGATGAATAAAGTATAAACTGTATTATTTTGCATTAGTAATTGGATGCCTGCTCCTTGCCTGTTCCTTTTTGTTGACTTACTGTACAGATTACAACAGCTAATCCTTCAAAACAACATTCGATCTTCCAAAACAACATCATAAACAGTCATTGTCCACTGCAGCTTGTCACTGCTTTTCTGCTTTATCTCAAAACTAGTGGGGCTGGGATTTGGACCCGTCGTGTTACTCGGCATAATGGAGCTGGTAGGAGGACGACACTATTTCCATTAAGAGTATTAGATGTTCTGGTTTGGAGGAGCAGTTAAGGGCAGCATTTGGGATCCCTCTTCATGTGCCATGCTCCTATCCCTTTCTCTTTAATCACAGCCAGCATAAACTGTTTGAGATAATCCTGTTTCTCAGAGCAAACAGTAAATCGTGCTGTCTTAATGCCAAAGAAGAGATGGGGGAAAGTATTTTTGTAAATGCTCTGATTTATCTCAAAATATCTACATGAATCTGAATGGCTGTCATTTCTCATTGGAATCTTTCAAGTATTAAATACATTCAAATTGCCTTGTTGCTGAACTTTGTGGCACCAACTCTTACCTGAATAGTCAGTGTGGTTATTAAGTCATGACTGCAGTCATGTTTTGGAGGAGGCTGTTTCCCTACAGAGCACTCAGATCCCGGATATAGCTCCTTTCCTCCTTCAGGCTTACGTGTTCACATAAGATCTTGTCTGCGTTTTGAGAAAACCACTATACCTGGGCATTTATCCTTAGTTAAAACTATTGTATGCCATTTTAATAGTCTGTTTTATTGCAGGATCGCTGTCTATGCAGACCAGCCTGAAGCCTCCCTTCCTGGCTGCAAGATACTAAAGCCTCAGTACACAACACTGAGCCCTCCTTGCCTGTCTTTTTTCCCAGGAGATCTGTTCACTGCAAATCCAATGTGCTGCCTCTGTTGCTTGCTCAGCCCGCGTCCTAAGGCGAGAGTGACTTTTTTTTGCCTGATATGAAGTGTTCAGATACCCTTTGTGACTTCTAAGGATTGTTTCAGCTCTCACCTAGGAAGGCAGGACATGCCTTTGCCCTGTGGTCTCTGCAACCTTCTTAGGACCTCTGCTTGTATGGCTTGGGAAGAAGGAAGGCTGGGAATGTATTTTGCAGGCAATTATTAAAAAAATGGCAAGTTAAACCTTCAAAATAACCGGTGTTTTCGGGTTTTTCACCTTCTCACTGAGCATCTTCAGAGGGCCCTCTGAAGAGGTGCAGCTGAAAAGTGAGCCACCAAACCAGTGGCTGCTGGTGGTGTTTCCAGCCCTGCTGCTGACCTCAGGAGAACTGCGAGGGGACCACGGGTGGGAACCCCAGCTGTGAGGTACCAGCAGCACCCTGCCAGCTATTAGGGATAATCTCTGGTGAGGGACGTAGCCACCAGTCTAGGTCAGGTTTTGTGTAAGGGATATTTTAGCATAAGCTTGCTTCTTGTTAGATGAAAAATAGTTTGGTTTTCCCTGGGAAGGAGGGGTGGTTTGGCTTTTATTCTCCTAGGAATGCATTTTTTTTCCCCAGCTGTGAACAATACTGGACACTGAGATAAATAATGATGGATATCTTTTCCTCCCTCACTCTATGCCTGTTTTTACCACTTACACTGTCAACTCCTCAGGGCAGGGACTCTTTCCTCCTATGTGCATGCAGAGTGGACCCCAAATATTTAGGAGGTAGGAGAAGGGTATAGAAATGTTGCATCCCACTGGAGTAATTTTGACAATGACCCAAGGAGCTCTAAGAGAAGACTGGGCACGGTCCTGGTAGCTCTCCAGAGAGGCATCACGGGCTCATCATGAGGTCCTAAGTAAGCAAAGGTCTTAAAGGTGATCAAATCCTTTCCCTCACCCTTAGGCACCATGAGATTTTCCTGAGCATAGCCAAAGATACTAAACTATTCCTGCTGTGCAAGGTTAGCAGCCAAAATGAACATCCCCGGCCACACAGATCACCATGTCCCAAGTGTATAGGTAAAGATTGCGACTGCCAACCATGGCCTTGTGTTAAAGTCCACAGGAGGTCGTGGTGGGGTCCTGGGAAAGAAGGAGTTCCTGCTTCAAGCAGAAGCTGCTGTCTCTGGGGACATGGTAATGCCGTTGTTCAAAGAAACAAGCCTGATGCACGCTTTTGAAAATAAATTATGTTAAAAACAATGCCCTGATCAGTCTCATTAATTTCTTCTTGAACCCGTTGCCTCCCTCAGAAGTCTCTTATCCAAAGAAATACCAATAATAACAAGAATTAAAAATAACAAGTGACTACTTACAACTTCGGCATGAAAGCAGTATTTTAATATACTTGGTTCTGCTTCCAAAAGGATTTTTTCATGCTGCTGAGGTGACATTTCTCCAAAGACTCTTCTTTTATGAACAAATGCATTTGAGTTTACAGTCCTGTCTTTTAGTTTTCTCATTTTTCATTAAGCATTACACTTATTTTGATGACACCTAACATTTCTCCTGTGCCTCTGTTACAGAATTTGGTCTATAATCTTAATTCTAACTTCCTGCTTACATAGTTTTGTTTGCATTTATAACATTTCTAAGCTGCTAAAACCTGTTCATTTGCCTACTGCAATCTTTGTTTCCAGCCCTTTGACATAAATCTTCACTTTAGTACTTGAACAGTCTCACTAACAATTATTAGGGTTTCTTGTATTTATTGGTTTATTTAAAAGCCTGTAGGAGGATGGCATGATTGCACTATTACCAGAAACAATGTACTAGCATCTCACATCAATATCCACCTTACTTAGCTGCAGTGTCCTGATGACATGATGTGGGTTGTGCTGACTGCTTCCCTGAGTAGAAGGCTAGCGTATCTACACCTGTTAGTAGCCACTTTTATGAAAATATCAGAATTATGAGACCCAGTCTACATTTTTTGACTGTCCTTACTTCTCTTGCCTATCTCCTTTTTAAATGAGGCAAGTTCCTCTTTTTGGGTCCCATTAGTTTTGTCTCTTGCATTTAAGGTTAATCTTTTCAATGATTTCTGTGATAAAAGATTCTGTTTCTGAACTCGATCTCATTTTCTGGTTTGGCTGTATCAATGTCTAATAGCTGTATTGTTATTATTTGATAACTTTAAATACCAAGTTTTTATCTGATCAAATTTAGAGGAATTCTGTATTCTTGTAATTATCTTTCTCACATTTAAAAGGAAGAGATTTAGCATGGTTGGACTAGTAGCTGGTTTTATTTTATTGTTGGAGTAATTTTATGCCCTGAATTTTTCTAAAATTGAAAATGGTAGCAACATATATCTAACCTCAGATTTTTCTTGTGTTTTCAAACAGAAAACAGAAGTGGGTTTTTTGTGCTCTGAAACATTGACTAAAGAACCCCAAATACATCAAAATTGGCAATTTATTTGAATTTTGCAGCAGTGCAAGGCAAATAGCTTGTATTTAGTGTCATTATTTCCTGCAGTGTGACAAAGATGAAGACTCACAGGAGTTTCTTTCTCTCTCATTCCAGGTTGTCTATTAAAATAAGAAGGATATTTAATATCTTAAGGTCTACCTCACTTCAGCTGGCTGATCCCAGACTTTCTGAACCTTCAGCTCACGTCAACCTTGTAAAGTTCCTGTCTTAAGGGCCCCTTGGCATCACATATTTCATTAAAACACAGTAAGGACTAAAAACTTCCAAGCAGTCGCTGTGGTTCATTCACTGCTGCCTCCAACCTCCATGTGGGAACGGCTGCTGTGGGATGTCCCCAGGCCCTTTCATCTCTGGGATGGCTTCTCTCTGGCCGGAAGAAACAGCTGGAATTCAGAAATGCCAACTTACTGCTGTTAAATGAGTTACCACATCACTTCCACCACAGAATTAAGTTGTTTGTGCTCTTACTTCCTGTTGGAAATGGGGAATGAAGTACATCAGCCTAAATCTTTGCAGATCGAAGCTAGCACGCTTTGCTTTTGCTGGAGACTCAAGAGCTTTTAGCTGCTGCTCCTGCACAGGGACTTGTTCAACTGCAGAGACCACTTAGGTGTCTGAGCCCTTACGTATATTTTAACAAGAACTAAATCAGCTCAGTGTGTACTGGAGACACTTACCATTGCTAACAGCTCTGCTTGGCACCCACAGTTCTTCTAGGCATATATATGAGTGCCTCTCTTCTCATAATTATAGTATCACTACCAACATGCTATAATTAGACAAGTTAAAAATTGTCTGAGCTCCTACTTCTTGCTGAAATGCGCTAAATTCCGGTTACAGTTGTCACTGAGAAAAACCGCTTTGAAACTTTAGCTCCAGCATAGGCGGTATCCTCACACCCTCCTCACTTTTCACTTCAATGGAGCTTTTTGTGTGAACTTAACACGCATGGATGGTCTTTGTAAACAGCTCTTCTTGTCTTTTTATTATATACCAGGAGAAGCACTAGCGGGTCAATTGAGTGTATTTTTAAAAATAATTCCTTTATGCCACCTGCCAGCCTTAAGTGTTAGGGTTTTGTTATTTTATTATAGTAGTTTCTTTTCTGTTTCTTTTCTGTGTTGGGGCTGCATAGAGCATCCTCTGAAACTTGGGAAGAATAATCAGTTCGCTCTTCTATTGCCTGCTCCTCATCCCTTACCTCTTGCAGCTAGCGGGTGTGAGCTCTGCACAGCATGGACAAGAGGTTCTAGCTTTGAACTGCTGCCAAATTCAATAAACTGTCATCTTCAATGTATCTTGGGTTCTTCAACCTACTTTTATGATGGAAAAAAAAAGCATCGCCAAGGCGTATTTGCTTTTTGCTATAATTGCTCCTCCTCATATCATTTTGACAAGGTAGTTGCCTTGTTACATCCCTTGCATGGATCATTGATCATGTCGCTTTTTATAACCATCACATTTTTGCTCCAACCCTGCAGTGAGAGCGCTGACAGCAGAGGAAAGGCAGCTCAGAGCTGAGACTTCTGGCCCTGTTCTCACGAGCATAGTAGCAGGGGATTTATCATCAGAGGCTCTCATCAGAAATCCCCATTCTTCACATAGTTTCTTATTTGTTTCCTAGCTCTTGGCAGGCTTTCTGCTTCCACCCACATGGTAAAGGCTTGTCTCATAATGGCAACAGCGTGAAGCCCATTAAGATCAGAACTGCAGACCAACTGAGCCTAACTCCTCCTTTTGATAGTGGAGAGTTGTCTTCTTTAAAGGAAAGCGGGAAAGTGTGTTTCAGTTAAAAATAGGTGGCTGGATTCTGACACTGAAGCAGTAATGCGTGTTGGCCCTGCGAGTGCCTGAGCACTAAGGCGGGTTGACGCGGCGCATCGCTTCGTCAGCCGTGTTTGCACTGTGCCTGCTGCAGTGAGGTCTTGCCCCATCACTGAGGAGCTCCCATGGACCGTGACCTGGCTCAGGATTATTAACCACCCCTCCTGCTTCCAACAGATAGCTTTGTGATGCTTGGATCCTGCATTTTATTTCAAGGTACAGTGCTTGCCTCTCCCCTGCCCTTTCCTCAACCCTCGCCTCTGCCAGACCGACTCAAAAGCCGCAGTCATCTGATTTCATCTGGAGCATTGCTCTGACAAGGAGGCCTGGTACCCAGCACCTGGGCCTTAAAGGGTGGCTGTCCCCAGGGGCTGCAGGATGGGCCACACAGGCACCGAAAAGCTTTGAACTCTGCTCTGTGTGTATTAGCGCCATAGACTAACTAGTTCCCATGTTTAATATGTACATTAATCAGTGTTTCTTACTGCACCGTTACACTCTACAATATGTAGTGTGTATTATCTGCAGGGGAAGCTTACACTCCCCAAATGAGTTATGTGCATACCATTAGCTTTACAAAAGATGTATCCCTACTTCCTGATCGCAGTACAGCATCCCACACCTAATAGCACGTGTGCAGAACTGTGTGAGCAACCTGCCCAGGTATGGCGCAGTAAAGACGTTGTCCAAATCCTATTTTGTCTTAAACAGGGGGTAAAGGCTTCTAGGAAAATTATGCTTGGCTATTTAAACTCAGTTTTCACCTGATTGACTATATGTGTACAATTTTCGTTCCTGGTAAGCCCCAGAATGCATCAAGCAGATCACAGGTCAGTAAAATGGGTCCCTTCCCTTGAAAACTAACAACTTACATGGATGTCCTGGTAACTGGAAGACTAAGGAAGAGCTGGAATAAGTGACTGTAGGCTTCTAGCTGTGGAGTAGCTCCCTGCAATATCTTGGCCTATCTGATCTCTCTGCATTTCTCTTTCCCTTTCCACTGAGCCCTTTCTCCCCAAGAAGATGGGCTCTTCTTTGGAAAGCCTTGCACTTATTCCCCTCAACAGTGCCTGTGGCATCTTTTTTTGGGCTATAGTGCCACAGTCAGCTTAGCCCAGCTGCCATCAAAGGCCTGGTCTGCTGCTTCACCCATCACTTTCTGCAGCCACTTTTTCTAGATGTCCTTTGTTGCTGTTCAGCCGGTCTTGGGGTTGAACCCTGGCTGGAATCTAACCCAGCACAAGCAAGGAAGATTTGCAGAAAGTTACACCAACATGAGGAAATCAAACTTGTCCCAGGCTGTTCTCTGGCACTGAGGATGCCTGTTCCCACACTGTCAGACTCACTGCAGAGTGACCACCTGCAGCAGGGTGCCCACATCCAGCCTCTCGGTTGAGAGTGATGCCTTGTTGTGCTAACCTCTGATCATGCCCGGGAACTTGGGAACTTGGCTGGGAGAGGGCCAGAAGGCATTGCTCTTCTTATCTAAGCATGGATGCCTGAGCTCCAGTGCCTGGCCACATTTTCTGGTATGCTTAATTAAATGACTAGGCATGGTCCATATGGCTGTGTGGTCAATCAATGAACCCCTGCTGTGGGAAAAGGCTCAGAGGAGGTTGGAAAGGGTGGTCATGAAGCTCAGGAAAGAATGTAGGAAGTGGCCACAGCTGTCATAAAGGAAGCTGAACTTATCTCAACACCAAGGGAACTGGAGGGTGACCTTTGCTGTAGATAGATCACTGTATCAATTGAGTGGGCCAATTGTTGTGTAATTGGCCTGCCGTAAAATAATCAGTAGAAATTATCTTCCTGAGCCAGCCAGACCAGCATGGGGGAAGTGTATATATGTCTCAGCCCAACGTGGAACATAAATTCAAAGAACCAGCAAAATTAACCGTGAAGAGGACAGTGGCCTTGAGCTGGCTTCAACCCACCCATTTCTTCTGGTGACAGGAGATGTCCAGCACCATGGTGGGGAGCATATAGGGAATGGTAATGGGATTTGTGTTTGTATTGTGATTCAGCTGTGTATTGCAATTGCTATATTATGCTTGTGTTGTGATTTCAGTATATTGCTGCATTGACCTGCTAAATCAAAGTCCTATGTAACATCAATTATCTTCAAATAAGTAATTTAGTATTAAAACATTAAACCCTGCTCATATGGGATAACCTGTTCAGAGAGCATTAGGGTCTGGCAGCCTGCATGAGCATAGATGTGGGTGCAAGGGAAAGGGTGGGAATGGTTGCTGGGAGCGGGGGGAAGACAGGACCACCCCTTCCTGCTTGAGTGAGCACTTGCACTGGATTAAGGGATCATGGAGCTACGGTGTCAGGCATCACTGCAGATAAAGGTGTGGGTCCTATGAGCTTATTGCAATTTGCTCCTGCTGATCGTCTCCTGTTCTAGAAGGTAGGATTAGACCTCTCATTTCCACCTCTCATTTCAAACAGGCTTTTGAAAATATTTTCTTTTTCTGCTTTAATTTCTTGCAATCTCTCTAAAACAGACATGTAATATATTTTCTGATTTTATTCTTTTGTATTCTCCCCCCACTCCAAGGTTTATTTCCCTGTATTAGCTCCTCTTTCTGTAGCTGAATTTGCAAGGAGGAAGAAAACCATGCTGTCAGATCTCATACAACTAGAAGTGAAAGAAAGCAGCTCTACAACAGCATGTATTGACTAGACCTCTCTCAGTTCAATCATTTTTTCTATTTGTCAGTGAAGCCTTCGAGCAAATTAGAGCCGTGACTGGCCCCTGCAAACTGCAGCATGTCCACAGGCGGTGGGAGCGATGGCTCCGCTTCCCAGGGTCTCAGGAATGTCCCTGAGGCTTGTCAGGATGCACAGGGTAAGAGTGCCCAAAGTCACACAGCTACGAAAACCCATCACCTACATGGAAGCTATGTACTTTGGGAAATTCACATACAGTTGCTGAAATGCCACCGATCCAGCTTTATGGATAATATGATATAAGGGAAACATTTCGGTCAAAAGAGTAAAATATTTTTTTAAACCTCTGTAGAAACATATATTTAGAAGAGAGGGAAACTTAACGTGGTGTAGGTTTGCTGGGTTTCTTTTTTAAAAGAGCAGAGCCAAGAAGGAAAGATCTGGTTTACATTTTCACAGAACCAAGGCCCAGATTCTTCTTAAACTTAAGCTGCCGTTGACTTTAAGAGCAGAAGGAATGAGCCGTGCATTGATTTAGACAATGACTAAAAATTGTATTTCAGATGGCAAACCATTCTTGGATCATGACTAATTACATCACTATTAAATTAACAACTCTTAAACCCCCTATATTTATCATGTTCCCCTTTTAAATTCCATGTTATCTGAAAAACATCTCTTCTGAAGGAAGAAGACCAAATTCTGTATTCAGTTCAGTTTTATCTACCAGACAACACTTCTGCATTCTGTAAAAACCATAAGCAGGGGAGTGAAATTACAGATACCAGAAAGGATGGCTGGAGAGCAGGGTCAGCCTGGCTTTGTAAGCCAGCGCTCACCAGCTGAATGGTGACCCAGGGACCAGTGCTCCCACCGCAGTGCTCCCATTGTGGTTCTCCAATCGCAGTGCCCGCTCGGAGGGCAGCCGCGGCATCTCAGGTGTGGGCGTTTGGCCCAGCCCTTGCCGGGAAGCTCATGTTTTGTTTTCCATGGGCTTAGTCAGTGCTGCCTCTTGGCCTCTTGCCTCAGGATGTGCTGTTGCAGGACACTCCCTGAGGTACTTCAAGGCATGTTTTTTGCCGGCGAGGCCAAGAGGTTTTGGTTCAATCCAGGGATAAGCTGGGCTTGACTTGGTTCAAGCTCCCTCCTCTCCTGGGAGCGGCTGGGGAGGTGCTGAGATGCTTGAGCTGCTGATAATGGTGGAAACGACATCAGATCTGTAGTGACTAATTATTTGTGTCATGCCCTCTTTGCATTGCTTTAGCCTTAGTGGAGGTGCAAATGTGTCCTGCCCTGCCGCAGGGCAAGCAGTACCAGGCACCAGACATCTCTCTGGGATGCACAGCAGAGGCAGGACGTGGGAAGGAAGCCCAGGGTTCCTAGAATGAACAGGAGGGACGAGGTCCTGGCCACGGCTTTTGCAAAGGAAAATAAGGACCAGAAAGGAGTATCTTATGAGGCTTTTCCTGAAAACCATGCACCTTAAGGAAGGAAATCAATTGGCATTATTCAGAGCCCACCCCTCTGCTGAGCACAGAATTTGTACAGCAGGCATCATTAGCAGAAGCTTTGGTTGGTGGGAGAGCTACAAGTCTCTTCTTGTGTTTAAACAGTCCAGGTTTTTATTAAAAAATAAATTTAATTATTTAAATTCTAGCAGCCAGTGCTAGACATGGCTGTCCTGATACCACACCTGAGGATGTACCCGGGTGCAACGTCACAGCCTGCAGCATTACAGAGACTTGCTCTTACCTCTTGGGAAGGGTAGCAGGCTGAGGCTAAATGGACATGAGCTAACCAGAAGTCTGGGACCCAAATTGCCTCCATCCTTGTCTAGTATCTAATCTGACGGTCTCAACCATTTACAGGGCAGTTTTGTGTTAGTAACATGAGACTCCATTTAGGTTTTTCTACGCCCACCAGCTCTCCCAGATTGTTTCTTCCAGATTGTCAGTCTGTGCTCTTCTAACCACGGCTGTTGAGTGCAACCTTACAGCCCAGCACGGCTGGACTTCACTCGCTGGAGGAACACAGAAGTCTCTTTCTTCACACTAAATTTGGGTGGTCATGTTGTCATCTTAAATTAAGAACGGACTGATCCCTGTGGTCAGGACCAAAGTTCCTCCATCAGGCCAGGATTCATCCCTCAGATAAATCCAGATCATAAAAGCATTCATCCATTGCATATGCAATTTTTTCAACACCATTATTAACAGTGCTAGCCTCTTTCTGCAGGTACTTTCAGAACATCCTCTTTTTCTTTAAAAATATATACTTCCTGTGCCTCCCTCCTTTTTACATTATATAGTACCACTGAAATCACAAAGATTTATGATGTCGGCTGTTCATTTCAGTTAGCTGAGAAAAAGGATCAAAAAAGAAGCTCAGAAAGTAAAACTGAAAGCTGGTGGAAATGATGCAGAACACTGGGAAGAAAACAAAGGGGAGTTATCTGAAGGATGTAGGTGAGGAGCAGAAAGAAATCAGATGAGGTCTGAAGAGATGGTAGCAAGGAAATATTGCCTGGAAAAGAAGATGACATTTTGAACAGGCTAACTAAACTGTAAAACTTTAAAGAATACAGCCATTCATATCAAATCTATTTTAACTTTCTCTTTTTGACATACCAGTGGCAAAACCCAGAACTATAAATATCCTATTTAAAAACAGCAATAGAAGCTGCAAGCTTAGCTTTCTCAGAAACATTTACTAGCAACAGCAGTCCAGCTAGCTGAAGGCAAATGGTCTCCCCAGCTTCACCAAGCACCTGAATCATCCTCCTCCCAAAGAACAAAAGACCAGAAGCAAAAGATGCCGGGGACTGTCACTGCTTCTGCTCAGCTCTCCGGCTGGTCACGGTGCAAAGGGCAAATGGTGGCAGAGCCGCTGAGCGTGGCGGGAAACACAGTGCCCCGCGCTCAGGGCCCTCGTCATATTGTGCTTAGGGTGACTTTTTTGTAGGGTGCTAATAAGCGTCTTGGCTCTTTTTCAGCCCACGTGATTGCATTCCGCTGGCTGAAATAATTACCTTCAGCAGTTTGAACCAAATTTGGTATCTTTCTGCATGTCCTGGCCTAAACTGCTAGGGAGAGGTGTTCATGCCACGTCATGACTGGAGCTCCCGACTGACAGAGTGCGGGAGATGCCCTCCTCCCTCTGCCTCTGTCATTTCTTTCGTGTCTTAGCGCAAGGCGGTTAATAATTTTGCAATGGTTTCAGGTGACACGACTGGAAATTGCTCTCAAGGTCCAAAATATGGTCCCAGGCTTACAGGGGCTGCGTGCTTCCAGTCAGAAGAGACTCCTGCATGTAAGTGCCACGTTAGTATTAAAGGAAGCGTATGTGCAGGCAATCGGACATAAATGCCTTGACAGCTTCCCAGGTGACAGTTGGCGTCCATTACCTGACTGTTTGGTGTCAGCCGGCAGGATGATCATGTAAAACCTGTTAGCCGCGGGGATGTAAATAACAAGTCTTCTCTCACAGCTGCCACAGGCTGAGAAGACAAGGCAGGACTCGCCAACGCTACAAGCAGGGCGGGTGGCTGCCTGCGGGAGCAGGCCGGGGGAGCCGGGGGCTGCCCGCCTCGGCTGCATTCACTCCCCAAATCCTGCCACCTCCTTGCCCGGGTCCCACTTTGCTCTTCCACCTCTTCCCAGGACCATAAAGAGAGCGGTTACACGCTTGAATTTTGCTTACGCTGCTGAGAAACCCGGAGCCGGCTGTCACGTGCCCAGTTACGGCGCTTCGGTTGACAAACAGTAACTCATTAATCGCAGTAATTTGCCCTCAGCACACCACTGCAAGAAAACGGATCAAATTCTTCTCCCAGCTCTGTTTGGGCAGTTACATGGCTTCCAGGAGCTTAAGTGAGGGGAGGACCTGGCCCCTAATCTCCCAGAAGAGTCATGGTTGCTACTCGGAGCTCCTCCTCCCAGAGCCTCTGAGCTCTCTGGCAGTTTTCCTGTCGCAAATTGCCCTGGAAGTATTAAAGAAAAAAAATAAATCTGTTGAGGCAAGCTTAGCTGAATGTTTCATTGTTCCTTTGTTTCTAAACACGTGGAAGCTCATTTACTTCTGCTGCTGACCAGTTAGAGAGGAACAACCGCTCCAAAAAAACCCCACACCTCTGGAAACACCAGCGAAAACAATTGAATGGCCATAAGCCCAAAGAAAACCATGTCTGGCAAAGAAGAAAAAATAAATAGATTCACTCCTGCTATATATAAAGCAAACTGTATGTTTTTTAACCCATAAGAACAGAGACCCTTTGTTTTCTTTTGAAAATGGTGTCATCGGTAGCAGGGAGAAACAGTTTTAATGCCTTGCTGAGGGAACATGGCATCAGCACTTCCCGTCTTTGTCAGCGAAATGTCCCCCAGCCGTGGCAAGCAGCCAGCCCCCTCCGCTGCACGGCCGGAGCACGCCCGCACTTCTCCCAAAAGTCGCGTTTCCCCCTTTCCCCCGCTCAGCTGTCGAGTTCAGCGCTTGCTCAGAGGTCACTGAATAAGCCTGTTAGATAAGCACGAGGTATTATTAACATTGAAATATTCCTAAGCTGATCTTGTGATTTTTAACAATACTACCGAGGATATGCTAGAGCAGGATTTCTTGCCAGGCAGCAACTGCAGAAGTCAAACATATGATGATAGCTACAAAGGTATTTTCGTGGTCCATGGAGGGCTTTACTGAAAATGCAAGAAGGAGAGCTAGCGTCTGCACACTCCTTTGCTTGATTTCTTACTCTTTCTTCCAGGATCCACAAGAAATTTAGCTTGCAGCAAGAGATTATTTTGGTTTCACTGTGAGAACAGCTCAAACGAATAGTTTTCACCTTAAAATCTGAAATTGTTCTCTAATCTTAACTACCAGAAGATGAGAATAATTTAAGAGAAACCATTTAAAGCACTTTGTGACCTAATTATGCTTTTGTGTCCTGTGGCAGCAGGAAAAGGCTTTAAAATGTGGATCCACTGCAGGCTGTTTTACCTTGCCAGAAAGATGTATGTAAGTACATGTGTCAGTAGTGCAATAACCACCATCTTCTGTTGCAGTAATTTGAAATTATATGCCATTCTCTTGTATCTCCTGCAAAAGTGACAAAGTCTAAAGGCAGCAGTCACCTACTGTGCCTTCTGGATTTTGTAAAGAATGAAGCTTTTATCAAAATTATGCTTTTTGTGACTTTCGTGTTACTTTCCCTGTTCCTGTAAAACGTGCAATTCAAATGCAACATTCAAAAGGGGGAAATGCTCCTCAGAAAGAGCTTTCTCTACCCTTTTGATGCTAATATCCACTGTAGTGGAAAGGACCAGGCAGCAGGTAAGCATGCTGTACTCCTGGTTTGCCTTCCTCTTATAAAAATATTAAACAAATTTTTTTCCCAAAATAAATTCAGTGTATTTGCAAAGGACTTTAAGGATATTGCCTTTATATGTTCAAACAAACCCTGGCTGCAGGTGTAGGTTATATAACATTGCCAGTGAATGGATAAGCAGGCAAGAACAACAAAAGATAATCTGTTTACCCATTCCAGTTGCAAACCCCTCCTCCTGGATGACTTTCTGCTGTCACTTATTGTCGGTGTAATGCTGAGGTAACCTCTGTCCTGTAACTCCAAATCTATCGCAACACGGGAGAGAACCACAATTTGGCTGACTGCCTCTTTGATATAAAATGCTCTGGACATCCTTTGCCATCAGGCAATGCTTTGCATGGCTCTGCACAGTCTTCACAGGTAATGCATCTCTGCTTTCAGGTGCTATCTTTTTTAGACAAATGCCATACGCCCAGTAGAAGTTGTGTCTAAAAGACCAGGAAGTTTCTCCAAGCACTGAAAATTATCTAACGAAGGGGCACCAAGTTGGAAGTTGAAGGCAAGCATCAGTGGAAGTATTTGGGAGGGAGGATATGAGGGCATCATTCATCACAAGCTGGGTACAAAATGAGATATGCTCTGTTCTGAAACAACTAAAACCAAATTGTTGGTGTGAATTCCTGTCATCTGACATAGGTAAAGGCCCTGGAAAACATTCATTAATACAATCAGGTTTCTTGGTACAAATTTGAGGAAGTATAAGAACTCCCATTAAAACTCCTTCATCTTCTGTCCATTCTGCTCCCCTCTGTGCTTCTCCCTCTCTCTGTTCCTCCTTTTCACCACTCATTCCATCTCAGGCCTTCAGAGGAAGGAAGATCTGCTTTTCTTCTACCAGCTGCAGCCTTACCCCTGGCTAAAGGTTGATCCCAGAGGTAAAAGGTATGAACTGCTTGCAGCCCTGCAGCTTTCCAAAGGTGCCAGGTTTCTGCATGTGTCCTGGGTATGCCTAGAAACAGAGGAGTGGGGAGACAAGGAAGAGGGACACCCACAGTACCCCCCTTCCAAACATCAGGACACACTCCTTTCATCCTGTTGAAACTTCCTGATGCAGTATTTAGGCCCCAACAAAACTTTTGCTTGCAGAAGATCACTTCCTGCTTTGCCTTAAAATATTTTGGTCTCAGATATTCAGAGCAGACCTATAATGCTCCATCACATGCAGCAGTGTTCTGGCTGCCCAATCCAAAAAAGCAACATCATCCTCTGCACCAACAATGAGACATCATTTTCTGCTCTTCTTGTCTCTCTGTTCATTTGTGCCTCTGCCACAACTCACTCATTGACCATTGGACTAGATTATAAAATCAGCACAAAGCTGAATGATCATTCGTTTTGTACTAGTAGACAGACCAACGTGGGTTATGTTGTTGTGGGTGTCTTGAAAAGATCACCGGATGGGGAAGAAGTAGAAGATGAGGTCTTCTTCACATAATTAGAAGAAGCCTCATGTGATCAAAGTGATTTGGAGTAGGCAACATGGATTTATGAAGGGGAAATTGTGCTTAGCCAACCTGATAGTCTTCTATGACGACATGAGTGTCTTGGTGGATGAGTGGATGTTTTTTTATCTTGACTTTCAGCCCTGTCTCCTGTAACATCCATATAGACAAGCAGAGAAGTAAGGGCTTGATAAATAGACAGTGAGGTGGACTGAAAACTGGATGAATTGCCGTGCTCAAAGGGTTGTGATCAGTGGCACAAAGTCCGTTTGGAGGCCAATCACTAGTGGTTGATACCAAGGCCAATATTACTTAGCATCTTCATTAATAACTTGGATGATGGGACAGAGTGCTCCCTCAGCAAGTTTGCAGATGATACAAAACGCAGAGGAGTGGGTGATGCACCGGATGGTTGGGCTGCCATTCAGAGGGACCTGAACAAGCTGGAGACATGAACAGAGAGGAATCTCTTGAAGCTCAGTAAAGAGAAATATGAAGTCCTGCACCTGGAAAGGAATAACTCCATGCTGCAGTACAGGCTGGGGGCCAGCCAGCTGGAAAGCAGCTTTGCAGAAGGTGGGCCTGGGTGTCCTGAGGGACAAGTTGGCCATAATCCAGCAATTGTCCCTCAAGGCGAAGAAGGCTAGTGTTATCCTGGCTGGATCAGGCAAAGCACTGCCATCAGGTTGAGGGAAGTGATCCTTCTCCACTGCTCAGCACTGGTGAGGCCATACCTGGAATGCTGTGTCCAGTTCTGGGTTCCTCTGTACAAGAAAAGTGTGAACTTACTGGAAGGGTCCCATGAAGTATCAGAGAGATGATTAAGAGGCAGGAGCAACTGTCATATGAGGAGAGGTGGAGCGAGCTGGGACTGTTCAGACTGGGGAAGAGAAAGCTCAGGGACATCTTTCTGGTGTGTGTATAAATACCTGATGGGAGGGTATGAAGAAGGCAGAGCCTCTTCTAAGTGGTGCCCACTGACAGGATGAGAGGCAATGGGCACAAACTGAAATGCACAAGGTTCCAGCAGAATTAAGAAAACACTTTTTTACTGTGGGGGTGGTCAAACACTAGCTCAAGTTGCTTGGATAGATTGTGGAATCTTTGTCTTTGGACATACTCAAAAGCTGTTGGGAAACGGTCCTGGGTGGCCTGTTCTAGCTGACCCTGATTTGGAAGGGGGATTGGACTAAACAGTCTCCAGAGGTCCCTTCCAACCTCAACAGTTACGTGCTTTTGTTCTGTAATTTCTAAATTGCTATGCGTTTGAACTGCACTTTCTTTTATCAGGAAAGCAAATCAGTTCCTGCCCACGCTACAGGGAACAGGCAGTGATGTTAGACCCTCTCCATGCATGAAAACATCTGTTTGCTATTTCAGACTCCAAGTCTGGATATAGCTTTTCAGATGTTTTACAAAAAGTTGGACTTGAAGACAGTGTGTAAAAAGATCATTCGTTATTTGAGACTCAAATGCTGCTTGATTTTCACAAGGTTGAATCATAAATTTCTGCGGCATTGCCTGGAGCTGCAGTACTTGACCAGCCTCCTCATCTGTGAAGGTCTCCTTGGGTCCTGTATAGTACATGATGTGCCATCAAGTACTGCTGGATATAACTACAAAGGCATAACATTCCTCTAGTTTGGTGGCAAAATCAAGAAAAGATTTGGGTACAAGAAAGTTAGATGTCTTTATGCCTAATTTATAGATAGAGTCTGTTCTCAGCAGTGGAAGTTGGTAGGGAGGTACATATGCTACATCTGTACTAGCAAATGAAACAGTCCAAGGGGGCCAACTCTGAAGCCAGCACAACTTGTGTCCGTACAGCTGAACACCCCTCTGAGCAGTGTGGACACATCCTGCCTTGCTGCGTAACTCTTGGGCCATGCCTGCAGAGTGCCGGTCAGCTCGGGCTGGGACCATGCGGAGAGTACGCTAACCATACGTTTTCTGCACTTCTATGGCCAGCCAGGACTGTTTGCTTTCCTAGGACTGTATATGAGCACCAAACTCTTTTTCCACCTCATGAGCAGGGTTAGGTATCTCCATGGTTCAAAGCAATGAGTACTTCCATCAAAGGGGCTAGTTAATGTTATCAGGCTGTTAGAGCAGTGTTTCCCAAGATGTGGGCTATTCCCATTACTGAGGTTATAAAACCTGATTGAGAAGGTAGTTGGGGCATGAGAAAGAACAACTATAGGTACACTAATGTATTACTTGAGTGTATTTAGGGAGAAGGTTATGAATGACTGAGTTCACCTAGAGCAGGAGCATGGAGCATGGAGGAGTTGGAAATGCAAAGTCAATAGGAGATGCTGAAGTTTTCCTTCTATCCCGCTTACTCAAGGTTGTTAGAGAGGTAGCCCTGTGACAGCACTGAGTCCGCTCAAGAGATGAAGCACGTATGTGTTCTGCATGACTGCTGAGAGGGCTGGGCGGGCTTCAACCTTCTGTCAAGCAACAGGGCAATATGGCTGCAGCTGATCTAGTTGTCTTCTATGCAATACTATGGTGTTTGGAGGGCTCACCTAGAGAGCTGAATACTTTAATTCAGTTGCATGCTTGGCCTCAGGATGTTCAAATCACTGACAACCATTGCACAGGAGGAGTCATCAGGCATGGTCAAGGTTCCCACCAGAGGAGGACATGTGTAGGCCTGGTGATTGGGAATTTACCTGCTAGGGGAGAGATCTGAGTGGTCCATATTCTCTTTTTTATTTGTACTCTACTAGTGACTGCTTGAATACTGATCCAGCTCCCCAAACCCAGGATTCTTAACCCTATGTCTGCCTGCTAGGCTGCAGTCCTTTCTTTCTCCTATGCCCTTTTCTCAATTAACACAGAATTGTGTAAGAATGTAACTCAGGCCAGACAGACAATGTTTTCTCCCTGGCAGATGTGGATGCTTAGGGAAAGAACTGAGAAAGAGCCGGTACAAAATGATCCTTTCCTGACATATTTCCCACATTCCAGCAGCCTGTGGTTTGAGGATTTCCTCAGAGACAGCACCTAGACTATGGCAACCAGAATGCTGAATATTAAACCAAATAATAACAATAATAGTAATGACGATGATGATGTCACTAGCTAGCTACTGTAGCTACATCTTTGCCATTAATTTGGTTAATGACCTGCTGAACCCTCCCATATTTTGGCCTCCATAACATCTTGCAGTGATCAGTTCCACAACTTACTTAGATGATTTAATTTTATGTACCCCTATCACGTTACCCTCCCAGATGCCTATTTTCCAAGAGAACAAGTTCTAACTTGTCTCCCTTATTATGAAAGATCTTCTATTTTTCTGAAAATCCTCTTTGGCCTTGGCCATTTCTCACTCTGTTTTATGCTTTTTGAGATTAGGCAGGAAGAACACTGCACAGTAATGAAGATGTCAACACATTACAGATTTATATAGAGGTTTTAAAATATCTTCTGTTTTGTTCTCTGTGGTAGCAGTAAGGAGGACGGAGAATTTCCCCCCCTTTCCAGACACCCCATAGATAATATGTTAAAGAATTGGTTTAGGTATGCTGTGAGGAGATTATGTGTATTTGAAGCCTCTGAGGCAGCAGAGGATCTGTCCTTCCACTTTCTGAGAAGTGGCCTGACCCCAATAGTCTCATATGAACTTTGAGACAGCATCTTTTTCTGCTAAGCCCTTCTTGAAAAAAGCAAAGGGCAATTTGTTGATTGCCATTGCCTGTTGCTTACCTTCCAAACCAAGCCCTCTGGGACTTGGCCATTGCTGGTTTGGGCCATGACTGGACAGGCCTACACAGGTCTCTTGGTGCTCCCCTCTGTCTAGAGGGGTGTGTGCCAAGATGCCTGAGAAATTAGAGCTCAAGTGTGAGAGGAGTCTGGAGCTTACACCCTTGTAGAAGACAACAAATGAGCAGAAGTCTGATGCCTCAACCCATCTTGGAAAAGACTGTTGGCATAAATGGACTTTTATCTCTCCCATTCTAGACAGAAAATTGCTGTAACTCTGCAAAAGCCTAAGTTTGTGTTAGGATCGCTGCCATGAGCAACATAAACCTTCAGCTGCTGTCCCATGGCAGCCGGACACACAGCCATCGCCACAGTGCTGCATCGGCTGTGTCGGAACCAGCTGCTTTCCAGCCTCACCCACAGGAAGCTACCTCTCCTCAGTGCCAAGTCCTGACGTTTCGACTGAAGCATGGTCAGCAGCCTGGTGTCCCTGTCAAATTACTGTTTTAGCCCAGAAATGCCTCATTCCTTCTCAGTTTTTATCCACCACACAGAAAGAAGCAGAGGCAGGACAGAAACCTTAGCTTTTTTCAGGAAGAAGGAATTGCTAGGATTTCTGGAAAAGAGTTACCAGTTGCGTGTCCAAAACCGGTTCCACGGTAGCCAGACGCAGAAGAGTTCCTGCCTGTCTCTCTGCGTGCCAAAGCTAACGAGGTAAGAATATGAAAGCATTCCTTGGCAATCATTTGAGGATGTCTAAGTTGCAAGGAGTGGCTTAAAATTAGAGGAGATTTTCTTTCTTTTTTTTTTTTTTAATTATTTTTCTTTTTAAGATCAAATTTTGCAAACAAAAAAGCTTTCCACCCCAAATAATACGCCAGCCTGATCTCCCTTGGATGATCAGGCTCCGCAGACACGGCCACCCTCTTGCTGCTAATCATCCCTGGCTTTCTCCTGTTCTGCCCACTCTTGGGCTTCCTCTTGACTATCTCCTCGCTTTATCAGGTTGCCTTTGGTGGGTTCTCCTCACCTTCTCACCTCTCTTACACAGCCCACGGGTCTCCATTTCTGCTGTCTGTTCTCCTTTGTCTGGATAAAAGCAGAATTTCATTTGCTTGTCTCCCTGCAGACAATTCACAGCTCACTGTCTATGCCAGAATTGCTTGCTTCTGCCCACACTGAAATCTTAGCTTGTTTCTTTGAGATTAGCTGCCAGATAAGCTGAGCTTGACCAAACTGGAGCTATTTGGCATCTCCCTCTTTTCCTTCTTCTTCTTCTTTTTTTTTTTTTTTTTTTTTTTTTTTTTTTGGTTAACCATAGACAAAAAAAGCTGCACGCAGGCTTGCAGCCTGGGCACTCAGTCCCTACGTCCAGGCTACCTACCTAAGCCTTGCAGTGTCTTCCTTTGTAAGGACAACTAATGAGGCATTTCAAGAGGACTATTGGGTGGCTTGTGCCTATGTCTGGCTGCAGAGGGTTTTGTCTCTTCCACCACTTGGGCAGTGGGAAGCAGACACAACCTCCCACTTTGCATCCTTAGGGTGTGGGGTTGCTGGTGTGCAGCTGCTGCCTTGCTCTGAGGCAGGCAGGGTAAAATCAGGAGGCAGAGCTTATGCCAGAGCAACAGAAGCATTTGGACAAGAGACTCAACCAGGGAGATGTCCTACCTGGGGAGAGAGAGGGACATGGGGGGCGGGGGGCCTTCTGAAGGAGAAAGTAAGGCAGGCAAAGAGAGAGTTGAAACCAGCCTTTTTCCCTGAAAGCTGTCTTTGCAGTTCTTCTCGACTAGAAGAAGCTTTGCTTCTTGAAGAGGGCAGAACTCATGGGAGAGCTAGGACATAGTGGCTGGGTTTTGCTGGTGAATTCAGATTTTTTCCTCATTCCTATCCAGATAAAAATCATCAAGCAGGTCACAAAACTGGGAACTTCATGCTATGTCAGTGTTTGCTACCCCATTGAATGAGCTTTTGAAAGTGGCTGCTGAATCACCAGCTCCTCTTGTCGGGCCTGTCATAGCAGCTGATCTCCAACTGGAGGCATGCCATGAAGACACAGCACTGGTATTTAGTGGTTTCAGCGCTACCTGTAACGTCCCCTGGGAGGCACATGCAGCCTGTGGTGTCCTGGGGCACAGCTTACTGATGTCTTCTCACAGTAGGTATCAGATAAACAAAATCTGACTGGTGATGAGTCCTTACCTCTAGCAGGCTCCACCAGCAAAAGTTGTTTGCAAGGAAGTAGCTAGTACAGACCAAATTTATACGTGCTCTGTATTTGTTTGTGATAAAAGATAGGCAATGGGTATGCGAGGCTGTCACTGTGTCATCTCCCTCAAACTCTAAGCACAGCCAGGGAAATATAGAGACAGAGCAGTTTGATGATAAAATCAGTCATAATGCTTTTCACTTTAATTGCAATTAGAGCATCAGACTCACTACACCACATCATCCCACAGGCTCTTCTAGACCAGCTTCTTGACAGCTGTTTGTTAAGATGTGTGGATCTAACTGTGCGGTGCTGTAGCAAATTATTGCAACAGCACACGTGTTTGGCACCAAAGTTTTCACATTACAAAATTCCTTGGCTGCATTAGGACAAAAGAGAGATAAAACCTCCCTTTCAGGAGGTAAGCAGAGCTGGAAACAGAAGACAGCTGTGCTGACGTCCTGACTGGCAATGCCCCTGGCAGATTGTCCTCTCCTCTGGACAGCATGGTCCTGGAGGAAGTGTTCCTCTCCTCCAGAGAACAGCTCGCCCTGGTATATCTTGAAAACCATTACAAAGCTTTGTAAAACACACTAACACAGAAGGTAGCCAGCAAGAAACACAGCAGCCTGCAGAGCTTTTCCCTGGATACTCTTGTTGCACACTTTGAGTCTTCCATGTTTCCTTGCTGTTGCATAGATTTTGCTTTTCCAAGGTAGAATGAGAAATAGCATCTTGTCCTAGTGCTGGGTTTGGTTTCAAGGCAAGCATCACCTTTTATCAGCCCTCGGCAAGGCCAAATACGTGGCGTTGCTGGAAGCAGGAGTTACAGCTGGAGGGACTGAAGCGGGCTGCAGGGCTGCCCCCTCCCCTCCTAGCCACACCACATCTTCAGATCCTCCTGGCCTGAGTGGGAATGGCCAGATACTGATGACATCGCATGTCCTGGGATGACTGGGAAGCAGAAAGTCGAAATGAGGATGCTCCCTTCCAGAGCTCTGCTTTTCACATGTGCCTCTGGAAATGGCCACATCCCTCACCCAGCAGAAGCAGTGGGGCTTGTGCCAGTCAGGCTGCGCCATAAATAAAGGGGAAAAGACAAATATCTGAAATATGTTATTTTGTGCCATTCGCTGAGGAGGCTTAGACAGTTTTTTTAAACCAGTGAGTTAAGTTTGTTGTCCAGAAGTGAATATTTTAAGAGCAAGACCAAACTGCATTTGGAAGGGAGCCCTCCTGTCTATCTCACAGTGCTCTTCAGGATATGTCATGTCCACGAGCATTTGGATGTTACACATTTTAATTCAGATGGTGGCAATTTTGCTCTCAGCAGTGCAGTTGTGCAGCTGAATTGAATGCCTGAAAGGGACAGCCTGGCCTATTTTCCAGCCTGTGCTATGGCATACCCTTTAAAAACATGTACGCACCGCGTTTGCCATGCTCATGGAACATTTACACTGCATGTCTGCTGGGAGGGCTCCTGGCCGGGGTGTCCCACAGGCAGCCCCACCACCAGCCTCAGCTCCCCTCCACCCTTTCCCCAGCAGAAAGCAGCAGGTGAGGCTGCAAAGTCACTGTAGCTGCTCTTCTGAGCTCCCTGAGTGGTGCCTGGGACACCGGGACATGAAGAGGTTTGCACTGGTCGCATGGGCTGGGGTTAAGCCCATGAGTAGACACTCAGGCCAAAATCCACTGAGGATTTGGACCTGAAATACCCTTGTGGCTCTGGCTCCTTTTCCTTCCCCAGCAAATAATTATTTTCTCTCTCCAGCTCATGATGTTGCCTCTTAACTTAGGAGGCCACCTAGGGCTGGCCCTGGGCTTAGCAATGAGCTTTTCCCAACCTCATCCCTGCCCGTGCCATGAGCACATCCCAGCAAGGACCCTGCCTGGTTTTCCACTCGCTGTGCTGGGGTTATTTTGCTATGCTGGCAATGTTAATGCTGTTGTAGCTCAGGGATCACATCAGATTTTATATTGCATTGCTGTAGTTCATGCTGCCGGGGTGAGGAATTGCAAACAGAAGAGGTTTGCACTCAATAGTCTGGTTTGTGTCTGAGACGCAAAGTACGATGCAGCCACATCTCCTGCTCACCAAAATCAGGGGGGCTCTGGAGAGCTGGCTGCTGGCTTGGCCTCCCTCCAGTAACATCCCCAGCGGTCCTCTCTCCTATTGCTATTTAAAATCAGATGCACTTCAGCTGATGCCAGAGGGATGAGTAATGTACAGGAACGCTGAAGGGTGGGGTGAAGGGTATGAAATGTTGGTGATGTTGAGTCTTGCTTCCCCTCAGTGGAGAGGGGTTTTTTTTCTGCAAGGCTTTCCTGTTTTTCATTAGGCATCTGTGTGACAATCTCTGGGCAAGGAGTCCCAGTCCCTTACACCGCCAAAAATAATACTGCAAGTTCTTGGCCTCTGAATGCCCATGTTGTGAGTAAGCTGGCAGGGATTAGATGTCCAGCACTGCCTGTGCGTGCATGGATGGGAACAGATGGGAAGGCATATAGTCCAACCTAGTACAAGGGAAAGAATAAACCTAACTGAAAATTGTTGAAGAGCTTGAGGTCATCTTGGCACAGCACAAATCAAAGAGTGGGGAGAAAGTGGGACGGTTCAGAGACTCAAGGGTTATAGGCCTCACTCCTTTACACTTTCTTCCCCACCACCCCCAGCCTCTTCTTCTGAACATGACCTGCCAGAGCAACTTGCACAAAGCTTCAACACGGGCTGGCTGTAGTCAGGTAACAAGGTACTCTTTAAGATGCCTTCATCAAAATCTATACTGTCATCCTCGGAAAAACCTGCTTTCTTCTGATCTGATTCCATTTAATAGGAGCTTGGACTTTCTTCAGAGTAAGAACAGTTGTTGTTGCTTAAATATTTTATAAACCAGTATTTTTCCAGCCGGAACACAAACTCTTGGTAGTCAATGATGAGGAGCCAACAGGCACCAACACTTTCATTTGTGATTTTTGAGAACATGGTTTTACCCTCATGTTGCTTCACTGGGGTAATTTTTACCTTATCACTGCCAGCATTATAGCTTTCCCTTTAGGTCTATGTAACAGGGGTAGTTTTTGGAATGTCTTTAAGATATGTAACTAAATTCAAGGGATAAATTAACAGACTGTTAGACTGTTTCCTAAGTTAGACTTAGAAAAGACTTTACAGTCATTTCTTGCTTAACATAAGCCATAGTATTTCACCCAGTTGTTCAATCCGTAGCCAGTATTTATGGACAGTCGCACTTTTCTTCTAGAAAGACATTACATTGTGTAAAGGGAGAGAAGATGCTGTCACTCCCCTGTCTAAGCCCTTTCTGTGTTTGGCAGGGTGAGCGGTGCAGGCAGCAGGATTGCCTCGCCCAGCCATGGGGCTGCTGCCAACGCTTGTAACCTGCCGGTGGCTCCAGTGAAGTACGGTGCTAGTTGAGACCGCAGCTCAATGTCCAAGTGGAGACCAGTGACGAGTGGCGTTCCTCAGGGGTCAGTACTGGGACAAGCACTGTTTAACATCTTTGTCGGTGACACGGACAGTGGGATTGAGTGCACCCTCAGCAAGTTTGCTGATGACACCAAGCTGTGTGGTGCAGTCGATACACTGGAGGGAAGGGATGCCATCCAGAGGGACCTTGACAGGCTTGAGAGGTGGGGCCCTGCAAACCTCATGAAGTTCAGCAAGGCCAAGTGCAAGGTCCTGCACATGNAAGGTGATATCTCAGCGAGGAGGACCCAGAAACACCCAAAAGTGGAGTGTGGCTCAGCACTGCTGCCTGCAGCTGTTCCAGGTTCACCTTTAGGGCTACCCACCCTACAGCCTTTACACTCCTCTAGCTGATTTGGGAGGATGTAAGTAAAATAAACCAGACATTTTCAGGAAACAATTTCCATTATAATTTGCCAATAGTACAGAATAAATACCACATCTGTCAACTTTGATAAAGTCCTACCAGAAACCAGGTGGCCTCTGCCTGGAAATGTGGTAACCAACAGGGCACTGCTGCTTGAGCAGTGCCTTTAGCTGTGCTGCAGCCACCTTTTTAATTTGGGCTTTAGGCAAAGTGGTGGGAAGAGAGCAGCTAAGCAGCTGCAGAAACTTGCATTTACTTCTCCCATTGCTTTACAGAGGGAATCCTCCTACCTGTGAGGGAATGGACAGAGAACCCTGAAGCCTGCTAAGCCTTCCTGACTTCACCTTTCTAGGAGAATCTTATTCCAGGGAAGAGTTATTACATATGCTGTTCCCACTTTAAATACTAGCTTCAAATACCTTTTTTACTAGGCTCTGCAGAGTGCAGCCAGCTACAAGCTCATGGGCTGGGGGGGTCAGTGGCTTCCTAGTACCCACAGAGGTTTATCGGAGCTCTGCTGGCACACTTGCTGCTTTCCTCAAGATCAAAAGGACCCCAGGGATAAACTCAAAATACAGTGGCCACCTTAAAGAAATCAAGAAATTTCCCCTGAGAGGAGGGGAGGTAAGTCCACTGAGGCATAGCTGTGCATTAGGTTGCATGGAACTACACGTAGCAGAAAAGGAGGAAGCTCCGGGATCAAAAGTTTGGGATGCTGCACCTTGCTTTTAATACAAACATCATCATGGACATTGAACTTCCAGACTCCAGGGAAGAGTACAGTGGAGCAGAGCTCTCTGGGTTTTAGCACCAATGGCAGGGAGAGGTACGAGCTCTGCTCCTGCCATCTCCAAAGCTTTGCTCAGTGGCTGCAGGAACAGCCGCCAAGAGGCACCAAGGGCAAGCACCCGCATGCCAAAACGTGGGGGGAGATCTCAATACTGGCCCGCAGCAGTCAGTAAAAGTAATGCTGTGGCAATCACAAAGATTTGAGATTCACTGAGTTATTTTATCCCGTACACACAGTAATCGTTGTGACCTTCAAAAGAAAACACAGTTAATGCTTTGCATTTTTCCTAAATGAAGTGATGGGAAAAAGCAACAGAAATTCCTGCTGCAGTTACACCTACATACGTGGAGCACTGCACAAAGAGAGAGAAAAGGCTGGACCAAAACTAGAGAAATTCTTGGGTCAGATGCTCTTATTGGAGATCACTGTTCTAAACTTGCCACCGGCAGCCCCTGGAGCTCTGGCTCTACCTAGGCTTTAAGCAGCCACGTCTCTCCTTGCAGCCAGTCCCATCCAGCACCAAATCCTTGCACCGCCTCTACCAGCATCAGCCCATGGTTCCAGTACATTTCTGGAAAGGACAAGATTTTCATGAGGGACTTTTACTTCTTCAGTACTGTGTAATCTTAAACAAGGCATTTTATTTCCCTTTGCCTTGTTGCCCCTTCCTCCTTCCTGATTTCTTCTCAGAATTTGGAAAGCACTTTGCCATTTCATGATGCCGTGGCGTGTTTTGCTTATTTGACATCAGTACAGTATTTTGATTATATGTTGTTTTACCTAAGAAAAGCCTAAATGCCATTTTCCCCTCACCCAAGGAGCAGGAGACGCAGGAGGTGGCCATCCCTGGGGAATACACCTGGGGCTGCCAGCACCTGCTCCCACCTGATCTTCAGCATGCCAAGGACACCGCAACTCAATTCTTGACTTGCAGCTCACTGAATCCTGATAGAGAAAATATTAAGGATGCATAGTCAGAGGGGGGAAACCCAATATCCCATCTTCTCGCTCAGAGTGATGCTGTGGAGGGCAGATGAAGGAACTGTGAAGTACCCTGGCTGCAGAGGACTGGTGCTGGCCGGGCCAGCCTTTGCCTTCCTTGCAGCAGCCCACGTGGTGCTTTGCTTTGCACTTGTGGCTAAAACAGTGTCGATAACGCACCGGGGCTGTGGCTGTTGCTCAGCAGTGCTTGCACAGCACCAAGGCCATTGCTGTTTCCCACTCTGTCCCCCAGCAAGGAGGCTGGGCATGGGCAGGAGGTAAAACAGCCCAGACAGCTGACCCCAGGGATGCCCCATACCATATGGCGTCATGCTCAGCAATAAAACCGGGCCCTTGACTCCTTTCGGTGTTAGTGGTTCAGAGTTACAGGTAGGAGACAGTACAGATCAGCTCTCCTTTAATTAGATCTCATTCCCATAAAACACTCTCATTGCATGCACTCTGGTGCCCTTTGGTTAAGGGGCACAACGAAGAAGTTACAGCAAGACCGATAGCGCCGAGTGGAGAGGTTTGGTTTAGCTCACATGACAGAGTCACAAAACTTCCTACTCTGCCACCTGCCCACCGCAGGAGCCACACTGCCCCCCTCCTCCATCACAAAGATCACCATTAAAAAATAGTTCTGTTTCTCCTCAAAGCTGCTTCAAGAAAATTCCAACAAAGCATCAGATCTTTCAGACCATGAGAGAGGCCGGGTTTCTGCTGTGATGCTCTAATCACACATTCTTGCTTCTATTCTCTTGTACATCACGGGTTCTTGCGCTGCTCGGCATTAGTCAATAGCCACCTTCTGATACCCTCAGCAAGCAGAACTACTGCATTTCTGTCCTCTCATCTGCTCTCCTGGACCAACATATTTTTGCATGCACATATATTGCTGTGTTTATCCTTAGGAGGCAGTTATAGGAAGGGCCTGGCGCTTGGGAAGGGATTGCAGCAATCCTTTCCTGCCGAAACCCAGCTCCCACCATCCAGATAGCTGCCAAAATAACTTCAGCTGTCACTGCACGGCAGGAGGTCTGTCTTAAATTTGCTGCAAAACCACATCAGCACACTGAATATAATCCACTAAAAATATTAAAATGACTGCAAACAAAAGATTAGGTCATTTTCTGATGCAGCTTCCACAAGCTGCATGGTGCTTGTTTCACACAGGTCGGGTTGCTTTTGCAGGACCAAAGGGTTGTACAAAGCTCTTGCTGCACCACTCCCAGAAAGGCAAACGGCTTGCACACAAAAGGAGCCACATTTTGAAACTTTAGGCCATGCTAAAAAGCATAGCTAAAATAATCCAGAAATTAGATGCTTGTACTCAAGTAGTTTCTGACTCTCAATAAAAACTGGGCATCAGAGCATTTTTTGTAACATCGAGACCTCTGGAAATCACAACAGGATCTTCTAGCTGAAAACCGAGTGGAAGGCATGAAGCAAATTACCAGGGTTGAACTGGGGCCAACACATTAGTGATCATGGGAAGGGCCGTGACTGATGCGTTGCTAAGGTCTTTGGGCAAGGAATCAGTCACGTTTCACCTCAAGTGCTTGGTGCTCCTTCCCCTCCCTGGGCTCAGGTGGCTGTTGGAAACATCATTATGAAATCCCTTTACGACTGCAGGACCAAAAATCCTGAATTCATAGCCCAAGAGCATTTCTCACACTCTCTGCAAAAGGTCAGCCAGAGCTTGAGGCTTGACCTAGGGCTTGCTTCTCCACCTCGGAGCAGGTACAGATACCGCACAGCCACCTCCAAGGTATATTCAAAACTAATGGCAAAACTTGCCCTTCCCTGCAGCCACTCTCGTTTGCCCTGGGAGAGCCTTCACCGTGCCATGCCATTGAGAACAAGCTGGAGCACATACTTGAAACTCTTCGTCTAGGAAATGTAAGCTGCTTAGATACCACAACCATGGACACCTGAACAAACAAGCAACAATTTTGTGTTTGATCTTTCCTGTTCTTTCTGAAAACACGCATACGAGAATTCATGAGGGAAGCTTACAGCCACAGCTTTTAGGGATCAGGATAAGGTTTTCTCTCACATACAGGACAGTACTCACCTACTACAGGCCAGAAGGGTGATTTAATATTAAAGGGAAAAAGGACACATGTTGATGCAGTACCGGCAGGAAAGCATTCCAACTTTTTTTTAGGGGACTTCCAAGCACAAAAGCTGATGCTCTGCAAGCAAGATGCTACCGTGACAAGGACTTCTCTGTTACAGGAAAGGAAGACAATTTGCCATTAATCCCAAAAAGTCTGCTGTGAACAGTGAGTCTGGATGAGTTGTACTTGCCAGGTACACAACTCCTTTTTTGAATCTGAAAATGTGGGTTCAAGTCATGCAAATGACCAAAACATACTGCAAATTTTATTTTTATTTCCTTATTACAGAAACTAAATGCCTACATCTTGATTAAAACAAATTCACCACCGCAGGAAAAAAAGCATTCTTTTTATTCTCTAAAGCACGCCTGTGAACACAGAACAAAGTTTAATATCAGTACAGAAATGCTTCTTCTTAGTGCACCTCTCCATTGCAGTTTCTCCATTAGTTCTTTTTAAAAAAATCATTACACCTTAGGTATTTATATATGCTTGCATTAAGCTTTGCATAATCTACCCATAACGCAATTCACTTCTAGACATCAGTTAAGAAGCTAAATCAAAAAGGCCCCTTAAGTTTGATTTATTTACAGTTGCAATGGCTAAATTTTAAATACTTTACAGTCACTCCCAGCACTGGCTCCCAATTCAAAGGATTAGTGCATTCCATGATTTCTTTATAACTATTTTCTAGAGGGGATTAAGTCGTCCATACCTACAGCTATGTAGGTACTTCAGCTATCTACATAAGTACCTTATAGGAGACAAACATGCTGACAAAAATATTTATAATAATGAATGACAAATGAGAAACTCAACCTTTAGGAAGAATGGACAAGTATTTGGTTTTCTGCTGCATTCATTGTTGACTGTGGGAACAGCAGCAACATGGAAGAAACAGCAGTTAAGGAGTGCTGAAGTCCAGAGCGGTGTGTCTGGTTCCTTTGTAAAGACAACTTTCTATGTTCAGCTCCCACTTCCTCCTCTCTCTCTCGCCACCTCTCCCCCATTACTGCTTTTTTTGTTGAATCAATTGCAATAGCATGCAAATTTACTTCAGAGGGCAAAAAAAATAACGATGCACCTGCAGACAGGCAAACTTGCATTATCTGAATAGAGAGGGATCTGTTCCTCTGAGCTTTAGTTTATGAGTGGATGCAGGTCTTGTGGCAACTGAGAAACTGCTGTAAAGATTAACGAATAGGATGCACATGCATTTATCTGTTCTTACATACTTTCAAAACCAAAATGGAAGGAAGTAGTATCTGTGATTCAGGTAGGTCCAGAAGATTTTTTTTTTTTCTTACACAATAAGGTAATTACGTAGCACATTCCAGGGTAAAAAAATTACAGTAAACATTCAGTAACTGGAATGCATATAATATACAAGTACCATTACATTTACAAAGCTGTTCAGGACGATTTTTTCTTTCTAGAATAAGCATAAAAAAGTTACAAGCTAATTCACAATAACTTTAGATACAATGTTATTAAAATACATTGATGTTAATCATAAAAATATTTTACTATTTACACATATATTGTATAAACCTTAACAATAAGAATATGCCCATTTTAGGATGCCTTAAACGAATATTTAGGCAAATTGGCCCATTTTATAGTGCAGTATCCCTGTTTTGGTCTTCACACCATGAAACTGTACCAGATTCACAGTATCTTTGCTAGTGCTTTGCTAAAAGGCTTAAACTTTCTATTATTTAAGAAACATTCATTCATTCATTACAAAGAGTCAGTTTTGTTTCCACTTTGTTTCTTATTAAATCCTACCCCCAATAGTTCAGGACACTCTGCCTGGCCTTGTGCGATTTGGTTGCATTTCCAAATAAGGCTATAATTCATTTCATCAGTTATCACGCTATCTTGCTTGTAGTCTGGATGCTGTGAGATAAATTCTCTCATCCATCGAGCAACCGTCATTAATTCTCCTGTGGGCAAGGGGAAGTCAAATTTCAGAGTTTATACATCTAATGTAGCAATACCATACCTAAAGTTCCATGTGTTCTATACGCAATTTATGGATAGTCCATGCTTTCATGAGAAACAAATTTCTATACATATATTTAAAAAATATGGCTAAACTACAGTCATAATTAAGTTGACATATCGCTGATAGTCTAAAATCCTCACATCGTGCAATCTTCAAACTTTGAGCTGTTATAACAACAGTGCAGAGAGAACTAGCTACTGGAACAGGTGTTACCAACAGACTGTATAGCAAGAGGGCTTAAACATGTCATTTAACAGAGAATCTGCCTGAGACAAACCAAGAGACACCTCTACAACAACTACATATGTATAAAATAATTTTGTAGCTGATCCATCCAACTCAGCTGCTAGTTTTTGCTCCGTCTACCTTGACTTACTCTTCTACTTTCTCGCTCTGGCAGCTCCCCTAGTAAAAAATAGGCAGGTTCTTGATTAACCAACTCCTGGCTGGTACACAGTACCTCTTCTTCACTATGCAGGGTTCAGCTGACCAGGGAGCAGTCAGCAGGCGCTTAAGGGCCCTCGACATTTCTATACAGGGTCATCAAATGGCACACACCACTTGCAGGAGACCTGCATCCCTTTAAAGTAGCAGCTGAAGGCCAGCAGTGCACCAGCATTTAAACTCCTGAATGCAGCACATGCAAGCAAGCCTCAACTAGAGTAAGTTTGAGGTAACTCTGACCGTAAGACATTAAGGTAGGCTGATGGGATGCTTGAAGAGTCTAGCAAAACTTTCGTTGCTACTGGAACCTCACAGCTTCCTTGTAAGAGCGGAAAGAGTCAAGGGCTTCCACTACAGAAATCTTTGGTTTAAGAGTATTGTAAAAAGCATCCAAGACTGTTTTACAGTATCCTGTCAGTGGTTCTGAACAGAGGTACACAAACACAAATCAGAAAAATTGTGAAAAGTACAGGAAAGAAAAGCAGAATAAATACTGTTATTAGAAATGAAAATGTCCCTCAAAAACCAGAGATCATGTTTTAAAGAAATGAGGCCAGAATTTACAGTTCTATATAAAAAAAGGGCAGGAAAAAAAATTACCCAAGAAGCATTATTTGTTGAAGGCACTAAAAAACTCACATGAAAACTTTCTCAAAGCAACAACAAGCCAGGGGCCTGAAAGAAAATCAGTGGGGCTGGGAGATGAGCGGAGCACAAAGAGACAAACATTTTTCGACTAAAAGCCACTGCAGGCTGAGTGTGGAGGAGGAGGGACCACAGACCAGCTCACACCACCACAGACACCTAGTGGTCAGGCAGCCCAAGCACTCCTCATCCTTTGAACCGGTGTCAATCTGCAGCACCTTCATCGTGAACATAGCGCACAGCTCTCAAATAAGTAACAGGAAAAGGCACCACAGACTGACAAAAGGTACAAGACAACTTTCAAGCGAGCAGAGACAAGAGAAAGGGAATTGCAAGTTTGGAAGCAATAATATACTTGAGAAGTTTACAAAATCATGAATGCTCATGAGAAGTGACTAAAGCAACATTACCCTATACAATGCAGGAAATAGAAGGCTTATGAAATAACTGATGAGAGAGCATTTAAACATGTAAAACTACAGAAAACACATTTTTCAAAAAGCATTAATACAATCGTGGCGTTTCTTATTGTTTGACTTTATGGGGACCACGCTTTCGAAGGGCAAGGCAACAATCACGGCAATCGTGTTTGTAAATGGTCACCAAGCATCATGATTAGGGCACTGCCTTCGGCCGAGAAGGCGCCTACACTGCAACAGCCAGGAACCAGGAGAGCACGCCAGGACAAGGGTCACTCGATGCTGCTATCTTAACATCACTTTCATGACTATTTGGTGGTGGTCAGCAGCTGCTGCCTGCCTAGCAAATCTGTAGTCTCACTGAGCGGTGGGAGTCACACAGCAGTGCGACAGAGACCAGGAGGGCAATACCCAGCTGTGCGGCAAGTAAGGATGCAACTGAAGCACAAATGAACGATGTCAGAGCAAGGTTAAAGCCATAGTGGTTAAGGTGCTAGTGGTTAATGCTCATCAGTGGTCTGTGTTCACCATTTGAGGAGAGAAATCTGAAAAGTGGCCACTCTTTGTGGACATGTCTTACGCTAGACAGGCTGCAGTTCAGGAACATTTAAAATGGAGAGTAAACTGGAATAATCCAAAGCTCACAATTAAGAAACATCAATACCTAATGCTTTTTATTCTGTGAATTCTGGTTCTTAAGAAGCATCATTTAAAAATCACTTCAGTTCATCAGAGTTAAGATACAAGCCCTAGACTCTATCTATCTATCTATCTACCTACCTCTCACACCTTTTAGGTCTGTATAAGTATACGAGCTGACTTTTGCTATGCCCATGACTTTGCACCAGGTAGCAAAGTTGTTCTTTGCAAAGGGAATACCTGCAGCAGGGGGTCAAGCCCAGGTCATTAGTTCTTGGGGAAAAAACCTCCCTTAGACTTATTCACTCTCCCTGCCCCCCCCGCCAACAGCACCCTTCTGAATGTAAAAAACCCAACAAGAAACAACGGAATATTTTGAAAGCATTGCTATTTTGAGGGCTCATGTGCTTCAGATGTTTTCTTCCTGCCAGTGTCTCTTCTCTCCCTCAGTTAAGCCAAGCATCAAATCTCCATCTAGGTTACCTGAGGGACAGAAGCCTCCTACAAACAAGCAGCCTTAGGAAAGAACATTTACAGTGAAAGCTGCAATTAATTAAAACTTGTTACCATTCTGAAGTACTGCTAAAGTACTGAATTATCAGGTGAAAGAAAGTCCTGATTTCCATCTCAGCTTTTAAAAGGTCTTTATCTAGAAGCTACTACAGCAATTTTCAAGAATTAAGGAATGCAACATTTTAATTTAAAACCAATGAATATATTTCATTGGAGAAAAAAAAAAAAAAGAATGTGTTGACTTAGAAGACTAAAATTAACTAGCTAAATTTAAAGCAAGGCAGGCATGCAAGGGATTTGCACATAGAAAGGTATAAAGCTGCTGCACATTATGCTATGTGGCCAGCTCTGAATTAAAGTTTAGCCCGCATCTTTTACTCACTATAACACTGCATTTTAAAAAGAAGCATAAAAAGTCATTATGTTGCCTGTCTTTGAAAACACTGCAACATGGAGAAGACAGAAGAAGAGCCTGGTTTGTTCTGCCTTGAAGGAGTTTTGCTACTTAGAGAAGGGATTTCTTATCAAGGAGCTAAAGACTAGGTCCCCAGCCTCTAGCATACCAGAATTTAGACTTATGAACGCTTTGGAGCAGCACGTTTTGGAGTCACACCAGTAACACCAGGCTATCAGAAACAGCCTCACGTACTCTTACAACACTGAAGTGACAAGCAAAGGGGATTGTAGTAGTTTGCACATATACTGAAGTGGACAATACACTAGAAAAAGCAGCAGTAAGTGGTGCTGAAAAGAGAAATCTTGGCTTGGAGATACAATTACAGCATAGGGGGTAGTGTAACTGCATCAATTACTCCTAATTTAAGTTCTAAAATGGATTACAAAACGCTTATAATCAGGACCAGATTTAAGCCAGAGAATACATTCCAGTCCTCTACTCCTACGATTCAAACACTTAACCAGACAGCCACAGCTGCCACCAGTTTTACCCAACTGAAAACTAGAGAACAGCCCAGTTACTGTTTAAGTAGAAAAATGCCAGGAAAATTAATGTCCAAAACAGTCAAACATACCAGATGCTCTCTTTTTTATTAGCTTCAGGTAGTTCAGGATGGTGCACCTCGTGTCCACATCCACTTCCATGTTTTCAAGATAGGAATTCAAAACTGGGATCAAACCAGGAAAGACTCCTTCCTGTGTAAGAGAGCAGAGTCAACATAAAACACGTTCGATCTGATTTCTAGGAGGGTGGAGTGGAGGGGAACGTTGTGTGTTCCAGGTAGAAGAGGCTATGACCTTCCCATTGATAATTGTATCAATACTCATTAAGGTGTACTCTTCTGCATCGGTGCCTGTCCCGTTCTGTGCAGAGCCACATCCATCCACAACAGCATTTCCACCTTCATGGGTGACAAAGGGAAAGGAAACAGTTACAAGGTAAGAGATGCACTAAACATCCACAACACTGTTAATCAGATAGTTGCTTGTGATACCTTTGCAAATATCTTTTCTGAAGTAAAACATTCCCTGCCGGACAGCATCTCTTTTCTGGGCCATCTTCATGTTTTCATCCACCTGGTAAAAGAAGTTTTTCAGAGATTTGTGACATTTTAGAAAATCGGATTCTCCAAGCTCTCACATTTTGGTCTTATTAGCTGAAATTAGCTAATTTCATCACACAAGGCCAAGCTGTGGAGGTAAGTTGTTTCATTCTTCAGAGGTCCTTGGCATAACCGCAGAGAGATGATGATCTATGAAATCAGGTCTCCAGCAAAACAGGTAATGCTATTATGTTAGAACGTGCTACCCTGATCTTTTAAGTTTGGATGAAAACACAGGAACAGCTATGATTAACAGGTTGCATCCCATTTGGCACACTTTGCATATTTAGATGCAATTTAAATGAGTACAGAAGGAGAAAATTGCCCTTTCCCTAGCCACAGTTTGCTGCTTCTACTAACAAAATCATTGAAATCTTTAGAAGAGTTATCACTGTATTAAACTTTCAGAAACAGAATTCCAGTAACTTCGTATGGGAACTGTTATCTATTCCATACTCAAACATCTGTTAGACAGTTAGATAAACTTAGTCTGCTAGTAAGGAAGTTTTAAATTGCAGGCTTCTCAATGTCTACAAACTACAAAGCACTGCTCCTAGGCTCTGCAAATGACATAAGCATTGCTCTCTCTTTCTGGATGGCAGACTTTGTACAAGTTCTTTGGTTGGTATGTTGTCAGGGAATTAACATCATGCAACTTTCAGATGTTACCTTTACTGTACTGTCATCAGAAGAAGGGATATGACTTGTCAAATTCTTTTGAATTAAGGGCAATGCAAATCTTCACTTCTTACCTTTCAAAGCTTTTGTTTTCAAAAGTCTGCTTTCATTCATTTTATATTATGAAACCTATTTACACAACAGGCTGTTTTGAAAGTTTAAAAGAACTCCAGTCCTAGCTGACAGGAGTACAACTGCACTCAATCAGACAGCAAAGATTAGTGTGAGATTAGCCCCATAAACCCCTATTATTTTACTTGAAAGAGGCAGGCTTAGCAATGGTTGTGCAATTCTGTGTAGCATTACCTCTCAAATTGCTTGGCAAGCTCAAGCAATTTTATGCCCCACCCCAGCCCCCCAACTCTGTTCAGGTTCTTTTGCCACCCAATCTCTTTTTCAAATCTTTTTGTGGTTTTGATTTGCTGCATCATTTATAGAATGTGAAGTCCCTGACATCAGGAAGAGAATTCCACTTTTTAAAAGTCATACCAACTGTACAGTATTATTAAGTTAGAACTTCAGTATTTTTCTACATTTTAATTAAAAACACTAAGAAAAGCAGCAGGATACTACTGCTATACTGTACCCAGCACTGGCAGTATTTTCTAGTATATAGCCTGTCAAAAGTCTGCTGTGCTACAAGACCATTTGAAAAGAAATTTTCTCGTCAGGTGCCTCAGTAAGATGTGCAAGGACAGTTTTCACTCGAAACAGTTCAGCAATTGAGGACAAGATAAAGGAAAAAGCACTTTTTGCACGGCTGGTCTGTCTAAACACAAGTCACAGCTGGGACCAGAATCAGCAGTATTTGTTTTCATTCAAATACTGTGCAACACTAAGCACACTGAACTCCTCCTTTCCCTCTCCAAAAAATACAAACAAAATAGAGAATAAGAACACGACACACAGGCAACAGTCATGTTAAAATAAATGTCTAAAGTTTTTATTCTGACCTCTACAGGTTATTTTCCTCACATGTAAAATGGTGGAAACATGCCCTTTCCCAGTCTTAAACCAATTTTGTGACATTTCTGCAGTAGTCAGACACCATTAGGCACCACAGAAATTCCCACAATATTTGTTTATAAGCTTAATTCCATGAAACAGCAGTAAAATATTTGTTGAATACTGTAGAGTTGAGATTGATTCAAAGTACTGGTACAGATGCAAACTGACTGAACGCTAAGTGCATAAATATTAGTTCCTAGCTGGCAGAGAATAAAAAAAACAGACTTGATGCAAATACATTGCAGGTCTAATTAGATCTGATCTTTCACACCTACCTTGGACAAAGGAATGAGAAAATCCAGTTTATATGACAGAATCACTCTGGTTAACAATACCACGAACACAACATATGCAGAGTTTTCAAAGTCTGTTAACTGGACCTAGACATGAAAGAATTAGAGATTAAATTACTTTAGTGGGAGCACACTCATGGAAGTGGATAAATATCTGGGAGAGTTTAAAACATTTTTACTTGAATGTTCATGTTGGTACTTGTATTCACAAACACTCCACTAGCAGACATGGCGATGCACGCGCTGGAATCATCAGCAGTGACTTCAAATGCACAGTGCATGCACACACTTCAACAAACTACCCTTTAATCCAATGCCAAAACACACTTGCGTTTCAAAATACTATCTAATAACCTGCACCTTCAGGCTCTCTGTGTAATTACAAATGTGTAACAGCTTTTAAATTTCCACTTGAAAGGGATTAAATTCAGAGAGCTCAGAAATAGACAGCTATAAAATAAAAGCACTTGTGAAAAGCAAAACAAGTGACAGTGGAATTGTTCACTACCAGGAAAAGTACTGGAGAAATACAGTCCGCAGAAGCTAAATGGGGCTTTGTTTACTGTTGCTTTAATACAAGCCTAATTCCTGTCCCCATCACCCCAAATCCATTAGCATGCTTTGCTGTGCTGCAGTGGATTCTCCTGTCAGTTACATTCCCACAGTCCATGTCCGATTAAACACTGCTGTCCACTTCACTTGCATCTAGCAATTCAGAGGGGAGAAAACACGGCATAAGTAATAAGGGGTTGATACTGGATGGCAGAATGCCTGGTACTTTTCCACTTAAAAGGAAACGTGCTTCTGTGCATACTGACGCCTTCCTTACCTCCATAGGTCTGAATTCCACTCTCCATCCAATATCTGAATTTGGAGGAGGAGGCTTAAACCTCATTGTCTGCCAGTTTGTAGACTGAATATTCTGCAAAGCACATGAAATAATCTGTCACAATCAAGATATGCATCATTCTATAGTATAATCAAAGGAAAATAAGCAGCTAACTAGAGTCCTAATATTTTCCCTGGAACAGTCCATCAAGTTAGAGAAGCACTTACAAACTAAGTGGCATTACTTCTTAAAAACCACAGCATAACTACTCACCCTACGAGCAAATACGTTACACCTTCTTATATGTAATCCTCTAACAAAATAGCATAAGATACCAGGCGGCTGAGATTCAGCTGACTTTTTTTTTTTTTTTTTTTTAAAATGAGGGGTTGATCCATCCCAAACTTAAAATATCTAGTATTTATACAGGCTTATAAAATAATAGCTGTGGTAGAGACATTTATACATACATGTAATGCAAAACAGTTTTGCATGCAAAACAGTTTTTAGGAAGCCATAAAAATACAGTTCCCCATAACACTTATATACATAGCTATAGTTTGGGTCCTTTATATTTTATTGTGTTTAAAGTATAAGCCACCACCTTCTCCTAAATAAATGATGAAACAAATAAATAAATGTGCTTATACCTGCAAAGTCATATGCCAAAGAACTAGTTGAAGTGAAAAACTCAGGAAAAAAAATAAATCTTAGCTAATATAGTCATCCTCCAATTAAGCAGTACTATAAAGAATAAGCAGTTTTATGTATATATTTGTTAAATTGCTCTAAATCAGACACAACCTCAAAATGGTCGGATTCATTTGCATCATCAAGATGTATTTTCTCCTCAAACAAAGTCAATGGGTCTCGAATGAATAAGTGTGCAATATGCTGTGCCAAAAGGTGGTCAATACCTACAAAATTAAAATTCAAACAAACAGTTCAGACACAGCAAAGCAATAGGAAACAATTTGTTTTACAAGACTGAAAACATCCAACTGCAATGCTACCTCAACCCACCACGTCCTGTTAAAGTTTAAAAGATGACTTTGGGAAGGAAGGAAATGATTTAAGAGAAACATAAAAAAACAGATTCTTGGTTGGAAATGGCAGCTAAATATTGGTGCGGCTGCCATTCTTCCTGTTTTCTGATGCACCTCCGTAAACATCTCATAAAGCTGTTCTGCTCTCTCCACAAAGATAAAACATTAATGCATCAAACACTGAGCTTCTCAAGCTGGAATCAGGGACAGTTTCCATGACAAATGAATACTTTTTAAAACCCTCTCAAGACCACGCTACACAGATACTTCCTGAGTAGGAGTCAATCCAAAGGATGCAGAATGATTGAAACAAACAAGAATGAAAACAAAATATCCTCACATACTGCAAGCATAATTCTTAACCTGCTCATAATGAAGCAAACACTTACCTTCCTTTATTAGGTGCTCGTAGATCTCTTTGTCTATTGTCAAATCAATGTCATTGTATTTCTCACCACATTCAGATAGATAACTGTCTATGGAATCATATCTGGATTTACTGATTCTATAATGGTTGTTCTTCAGTGGCTATATAATTTAAGAATACAATATTTTAACAGCTTGTTAACAATGTTACCTAAGTTTTGCTCACTAATGACACTCGTGAAGAATTATTATCCTCTTTAAAAACCCTACAGCCTCAATTAAAATTATTCAAAGCGCAAGTCTTAAATAGGCTTAATAGAAAGCAATCCTGGAATTATGACTACTTTGTTTCTAGATGTATGTACCTGAGTGAAAAGAGTCATCGCACATTAACTAGAATTCTCTAAGAGGGGAAACATTTTCCTGATGTAATATACCATTACTCCAAGTACCTGGAAAGCATTATTATACCTCTTAAAAACACATACCAGTACAGTTTCATTATGCACATGTTGTCAGAGACGCTCTTAAAATGGGTAGCTCAGGAAATATTTCAAGTAGATTTAATTTTTTTTTCTCTCTCTACTTTTGTAAGTGCCTTGAACGTCAATTCCTGCTTAGAGAAACTCCTTAAGTTCACTTTCTGGCAACTGGTTCTTTTCACACAGTTCTAGTTTATACTACTGGATTACTCAGCAGCACCTGCTATTTAATCCAAAGCAATTTTTGCTTTATGGGCTCAAGCACAGATTGGAAAGTTTCATCACAGGGGAACCTTTTCAGCAAGCTGCGGAGGAGTGAGTGGAGTTCTACTGGGACTCCATACCTAACTAAAAATAACATATTTGCTAATGTAAACTGTACAACCAAGGCAAATGTTTACACCATCTCTCCTATATATACCGCAAAGACTGCCATGTTCCCTTGTTAGGGATTCCAATTAGCACAAGGCAAATTGATACTAAAGGAGATGTAACTTATTTTTTTTGCCTGAAAAAAATCAGACATCTACTACCTAACATTACTTACCTCTAGCCCCCTCTCTTCTCGCGTTCGATCATCTACAGATGCAGAGATTACTCCCCAGCGACAGTCAATATCAGACACGTAGCCTCTGTAGAACGGAGATGCAGCACTCAACGCCATCTAAAATAAAACAGCCCGATATGAAAACAAAGGACAAGCCAAGGAACCAAAACCAAAATACAACCCCACTTGGAAAGGGAAACTTGCTGGTCCAAAAGTAACTGACGTATATACTTCAATTTAACATACAGACAAAGCCCATACAACCACAATCTCTCAACTGGTATCTCCCAAAAAATGCCTCGATGAAGGGTTGGTATTATCAAAGCGGCATCTGACACTCTCCAAATCTATTACCTCTACAGATCAGCATTTAAGGAACACAAAGATGATATAGGCAGAAGCAGTTTCATGACAAAGCAGCATGTATTCTGCTTGCCCGCTCCCAAACTCCACTTGGCAATAGTTTTTTATTTTTGTTTGGCCAGCACCTTAGCAACACAGCTGGAACACACTTCACTGGGAGCAGGATCTGCTTAACTACAGCTGGACCAAAACTTTATTTTTGTAACATCTGTTATAAACACCTGTTTACAATCACAGACTTACAAAAGGGACAGTTTTAAACAACTTCAGTTGAAACCCTCTGTAACATCAGACCACAGTTAAAAAATTAAAAATTCTTTTAAGAAGTGAGCTTGTCTTGTTTGTGTGAAAGATTGCCCCAAATGTATTTCTAGAACTATTCAATGTAAGTCTCATGCATGTGGGAAGGAGGGCAGAGGAAAAGACACAGACATCATCTGTTTTGCGGGGTCATTTGGACATTAAATAAATCACATTGCTCATGTTACAACGTATCAGCAGACTGACACTTCTCCCAGAGTACCAAATTTGTGAGTAGCATTCAAGGTTGTTTTTTTTTGTTTTTCAATTTAGATTTTTTTTTATTTTATTTTTTTTTTTAACGTGTAGAGGCTTTTGCACAACAAAGAACTGATGTGGTAGAAGTCCATTACTTACAACAATGGGACAGATCGTGGCTAGCTGATCATAGAGATACCTTGCTTCAGAAATGCTGCAAGCCTGGAACGTTACCTGTTGGAAGAAATACAATTGCTATCACATTTTCTATAATCATAGCAAAAACACAGTCTTCCTAGATTTAGTATCAATTATATAACAAAACAATTTAAATACCAAGAACTAAGAGGGGTTTGGTTGGTTGGTTTTAGGTGAGGTTTTTTATGTGGGTTCCCCTCTCCACCCCCCAATTCTTGGACAAACTTTTGCCCCATCTATCAGTAACATTTCTATCACAAGTTTTTTTCCACACCATTTCCATGTTCATTAAAAGATTTCAGACCACAAGGCTTTGGCTGTGAGGCTAAATATACAAACACTTGACAGAACCAAAAGAAAACTGAGTTAACATATACAGTGCACATGGGCTGGTAATGCACCTTCAGGAAATAAGCCAGGAACCTACTTAGAACAACAATCAGAAACTATTGTAGATTTAACATTTGTTTTTGTGGCAGCTAATCCTGTTTTAAAGAACATTTCAAGACACCTTTGTTTGATCCTGCAAAACTGTGAAAAATAATTATCTTCATGACTACTGTAACTTTTATTTACAAAAAAAAAAAGAGAGTCCAGTTTTGCCTGTATTAAAGGCCAAGACACAGCAAGAGACAGAAAAGAAATGTTATTTGCAGAAGCCATTAATGATCTGGAAGCCCTACAACACATAATCCACTGGAAAATATAAGTTCTTTTGAAACTTCTGGTGAAATTTGCTCAGAGCAGTGTCAAACATGAGACACATTTCTCATAGCAGACCTTGCCCTCCAGACTTCCCAAACTGACACTTTATGCATTTTAAAAATACAGAGGGGGATCAATCACCTCAAAACTGTTAAGATGCTAAACAGATTAAAAGCCTCTTTCTCCTTTTTTGTAGTTTACATATTCATTCAGAGGGTAACTTAGATGGGAGTGTACCCCTGTACCACTATCATAACATTGTTGTACAACAGGCTTCAGCTCTAAATCACTGCTGCTGCTTGTTGTCCTGAAAAATGCCAGCAGAACACAGAGTTTCCTCTTCTATGGATTACACTTAGAGTTCCACAAAATATACAGCTTCTTCTCAGGCTGCTGCTGAAGCCCAGCTCCAAGTAAGCTTAAAATAATTAACCAACAAAAAACCCCACCCAAACCCCAAAAGAACTCTGCTATCAGAAAAAAAAAAACCCAAAATGCAAACCCTCACTTTGAAAAGACAAGACTATTTAATTCTCTTGTAAAGAAGCAGCCAAGTACGACTTCTCATCACTAGTTTTGGACTTCCAGCACTAGGAAGCTTGCTTTGTGATGGGGAGGAACAGGACACCTACGCTCTTTCCTCTGACACAGCCACATCCGCCTCCCCTTCCCTTCTATGCTTATTCCAAGTCACAACAAATCTGGGATTCCACCTGGTTTCTAGCCAGGCATCCCAGTACAGAGGAAAGGGGCACAGCAGTGTTCTCCAGAGGAAGGCTGCAAGCACCGCAAGGACGAGCAAGCCATGAGCACAGAGCTCAGCCACCACAGGGACGTGAAGTCTCAGAAGGGGCAGGAGCGCAACGGTTTGCCTTGCCACACTGCAGGCTGTCCTGGACAAGCTCATCAGGACATTATTTTTAACCTTGCAAATATATCAAACCAAGCTGTAGCCTGGTGCATAGTGAGGGGAGGGAAAAAAAAAAGAAAAAAGAAAAAAGCAAGTATGCATATTGTGAACTACCTTACAGAAAAGAGGTGGGGAATACATTTTCTTCTAGTTGGTTATTAAGAATTATCAGCTGATACACAAGCAGCTGCTTATAGCCCCAACCAGCCTTGTTTTCGTTCTCCCTGTGAGGATAACAAGGTTACCGCATTTGAATTTGACCACTGATTACAAGAATGGGGAATAGTAAAATAGTATTCTGTAAAAATTTAATGTATTTTTAAACAAGTTAAGGTAAGGCTGTATTTCTTTTACTGGTCTTAAATAAAAGAGATGGTACAAAATAGACCACACTTAACACCTTGTAAAACACACACAGTGTTACATACGCTTTACGACTTCATCAGATTCTCCCTAGTTTAACCTTAGTTACAAGAAATCATACCAAGCTGCTGCCAAGAGCATTTTATTTATTCAGCTTTTGTACTTTCTCAAAGGGAAGTGCTTTGAATGGGTTATTTCTGCCACAGCTGTGAAACAAGATCTTGGAGAATTTCCTTTAATTCTCTGGAGACTTAACACTAGCCTATTCCTAGCTCTGCTTCCGAGACAGTGGTGGCAACAGGCAGATTTTATCAACAATCAAATAGCTCACTCCCACCTACGCCATCAGCCACTTGCATCAGATTACTATGAGAGAAAAACATTTAAAGCAAACAGATTTGAAAGGATTAAAGCACTCCCAAGATACAGCACCTGGATTTAAACAGAGGATACTGTAAGATAGTAGTAACTCAGGCAAATGAATGGAAACAATAAAAAGAGAGCATGCATTAATGGCAGAAAACAGAACAGAAATGTCTCCCAGCATGCAGTAACAAAAGACAGCTACCCATGTGGATTTGGCAGGTTCACAGTACAAACAGTGAGAAGACAAATTCTTAGCAGATAGCTAAAAATATTGAAGAATGAGAAATTTTATACAGGAGTTCATTCTGTTTGTAAACAAAATAAAATTACACAGAAGGAGAAAGCTACTTATTTTTAAAGTTATTCCAACGACTCCTTGTCATTCCTTGCTTTTGCTGTTCTAAGAATGGGGAAGAGGTAAAAGCCCAGAATGAATAACCAAAAATCCCCACGTGTTCCTACAAGACAGCTCAGTTTCCACTCCCACAGTCTCTTTTGGTCATGCCTGAAAGACCACCACAGTGGAAGATGATCTTTCACACTTGAAAAGAGCTGGACTTCCAGACGGTGCTTCATCAAATGGGATTTAACCAGCTCAAGAAACCCTTTCAGCAAGGCATGCAATTACATTTGAATATTAGCAGAAAATAAACACAATGCAAGCAAACAAACTTGGATTTTAAGACTACCCTCCAGGTATAAGATTAAATCTGTTGTTTTAGTCCCCCTTTTGCCACTCTGAAAACAAATCAGTTGAATTAAGCTAGGGAAATTAGACACAAGGCAAGTCTAAAAAAAGGGAAGCGTTTAGGGAACATTCAGTAACAACTTGAAAGCAGACGCATTTTACCTGAAGACAACAGTTTCCCATTCCAAAACCCATAGCATCCATGTATATATAGTCTGGCTTAGCTGCCTTTGCTGCTTCTCCGTCATCATTCGGAAACGTTTCGATAAATGGTGATGGCGTGTTCTTATCTTTAAATACTGCATGAAAAATGCAGGTACTCAGTAACCCAGAGCATTAGATTGCACAATTATTTTCAAAAAGAAAAAAAGATAGATTGAATTTACTCACTTGGTACATTTATCACAACCTTCTCTCCTCTCCGGTGCCGAATGTTTCTAGTCAGTGTACTACAACAATAAAAAAGGTTGTTGAAATATCTGACAGTTTCTCTTTATGCAAGTGTTTTTGCAGTTAGTTTCTCAGACATTCTCAGGGTTTCAGAATGTCAATTTTCTATTTATTTTGAGTATTTTCCTTCAGGACAGTTCTTTTCCTAGTCTAAGACAGACTAGGACAGACACAACACTGAATTTTTCTTCTGTAAAGTCAGTCGTATTTTGATGGACTTCACAGTACCACATTGACAGAACCGGCAGAAGTAAAAGGCTACTGACCAGAAGGCGGCAGAATGAAAAGGTATGCTTAGTTTTTAGATAGAACGATTTTCATTCTCCAGTTTCACCTTACAGTGAAAACCTCTCTCGGACTATACAAGTAGTTTGACACCATGCTCCATTTCAGAGTAACTGAGATGTTGCTGTGACATATCTGAGCAACAGCTAGATTAACTGCGATGGAAGCAGTTAGGCATGGGATTTCAAACTGGAAAAAATTTTGCAGTAGTATAATCAACGCCTTTTTCCCCATAACGGTGTGAACTATCATATAAAAGTTACTTGAACCTAAGAGTTTGCTTTCTCAAGTCACTTTGACTGCAAATACTGTCATCACAATCATCTCTGTTCAAGTCCTTGGGATATCTGCAGCAACCAGTCACATAGCTCTCTATTCCAGTAACGTAAAGAAGTTGCAGGCATGCCTATAGTATTTAGGCAGAGAAAAATATTCAGCTTCTCATCCACACTCCCCAAATACTCTTACCTAAATCTAGGATGTTTATTGATGGCTTCATCTGGAAAAAAGAGGGATTTTGAAGCTCCTCCTTCTACTGGCGTTGGCTTATATTCCGGCAGCGTAAACCCAGGACACCCTAACCTATGTAACACAACAAAGAGATCCAAGCTGTAATGTAAACAGACTGTGATTTTAAAACAGATGATTGAAGATTAGGATTCTAGCAGACAAAAGAATAAAGAGATTTTTTTTAAGAACTTGCATCTACTATGAGTATTTCTGAAATGCTTTTCAAGACTGCTATCTATGCATGTGGAATTGCCAGAAAGAGGTCTTAAAACAGTTGCTGTTAAAAGGTCAGCTGCTTACCAACAACCAGCCTTGTGGCGATTAAAGCAGACCTTTTATTTATTTATTTAAAAAACCACACTATCATTAGACAGTAAACATGCACTTTTTCAGTGGCTGAAGCAGGAAACTTCACAGTATTATGCAGAGCACACACACATTTTAGAATGCTAGCATCTGTCATGAGATTAGATATTAAGAAAAACTTCTTTGCCAATAGACTTGTCAATCACTGGAACAGGCTGCCCAGGGAAGTGGTTGAGTCACCATCCCTGGAGGTATTTAAAAGACGTGTATATGCGGGACTTAGGGACATGGTTTAGTGGTGGACTTGGCAGTGCTAGGTTAATGGTTGGACTTGATGATCTTAAAGGTCTTTTCCAACCAAAACAATTCTATGATTCTATGATTAATACTGACATGCAGTTGCATTCTGTGACTTAAACAGTTTCTCTAGAGGGTACAGGTTAATGTTGACCACTCAAGATTTATCCAGCTCTGCTCCCAACAATCTACCCCTGTTAAAAAGATGTACCTAACCAACTCTGTAAGAATTGGAGGTAGTTTCAAGTTATACACACGTCCCAAGTCTCACAGCAGTTTGCTATTTTAGAACTCTGAAAAGAACCATAAATGAGAGAAATGTAATAAGCAAAGAAAAAAAATACAGCTATTAGGTGTAGAACGCTGAGAGGTATGCAAGTAAATCAGAATAAAACTCTCCCCTTTGGAACCCTCATTCTAAGTTTAAGAGTCATCTGAAGCAAGAATAAGTAGATTTTCAGTACAACTGAGACAAAGGGGCATTTGAGAAGTTGGAGGTAAAGTTGCAGAAGATTAATTTCTCCATGTTGCACAGTATAAACGGCAAAGATCGTGCTGTCTTGAGAGGCTCTAATATTTGGATGTATAAAAAGGGTTAGTCGATACAACAAGCAAACTACTCAAAATACCAGTAAGCACTCTCATTTCTGGGAATATTATTTATGCTCAACATGTATTTCACTATGGGTTTCTTCTTCCTGGTTTAAATACACAAATTGTCCTAAAATGCGTAAACTCAACTTCATCAATTAAATGCAACATGGTAAACTGCATCACTCCAGTCCTCAAGAAAGAAAACAGCTTTCTGATCCAGTAGTGAGGGCTCACAAATTTAAGAACTAGAGATGCTCATTTAGCTTCTAAGCTAGTATTTTTGAATATTTAAGCATTTTCATGTTTGTTCATTTTTAACTGAGTTATTTTAATTTGAATAAGCCTATTACTCTACCTTTCTTCTGTAAGCACTCTAACAAGTTTTTTTTGTCTTTTCAGATGCAGAGATTTTTTTTTTAATTATACATACATGTATATGCACAGACACGCACAGGCATACGTACATGTTACTGTAGAAAGAATGTAGCAAAGAACCCTAAACCCACAAAACTTCAGAAATATATGTTAGCAAGACTCCACTCATAGCAACAGGTACTTGAATGGCAAGATAGCAAAAGGCAGAAATAAGAAACTAGATAGCCTAGGGAGAGCAATTTTTGAAGGATAAAACTATGTTTGGGATGATCCATAAGTAATAAACAAACTACATTTTATTATTTACTGGCTTTCACTGAAGTTCATTGCTCATACAATGCTATAAAAAGTAAATGTAAAATACAGCAATGCCGTATTGTTCATACAATGATGTAAAAAGTATTTATCTGTATCTACAAAGTGATGAACTCCTCTTCTCCTTTTCTTCCTTGCAAGATTGGGTCTGAAATGTTTGTATACAGAATTTATTAAGTGACATAATCTATTTGTAAGGTTGCAGTGCAAAAAAATCCCAATTCTGTAACGCACTGAGAACTACTTAACCACTGGACTTCAAATAAGCTCTTATTACTTTAGAGATATCTAGTATAACTCCCATAAAGAGGAAGCATATTTTGTCAACAGAGTATTCTTAAAATAGCATTCATGGGGCATAATGTAGGCATTTTGGTACCTGAACTTTGCTGCTAAGTCACATTTTGTACCATTCCTGCTCTCGACAAGAATTTAGGGCCATTGCGTTCTGTACTGTACAAGAAATAAGCCAGTAAGGCCAGCTACTTCTCTTCCACTGCAGAGCAATTTTTTTTTTCTTTTTTACTTTTTAAGCTTAACTATCTTCATTCACTTGACTGACCAGGCTAGTTAGAATGAACATAATAACTCATTGCCTAGAGTTATGTTTGAAACTAAGGTCACAAAGTACATCCTGAATTTAATTTCTTCAATAATCTCTTTACAACAATAAAAAGGAGGAAATCTACCCTTTGTAAGGGTGTTATCAACCCAGGAGAGGTGCTCTCCTTTTTAGATTCAGTAAGTACAGTATTATCGAAGTTTTAAGTCTTAATTTTGTAAGGATAACCACATTCCTGTTCTACTGTGTGTGCCAAGCCACCAAAAGAAGTTTGCATGTGCTTTAAGGAAAAGGTAGTGTTAAAAAAATAGATCAGGTTAGCCATGTTTTACAAAACTGCTGTTTATAAAGATCAAAGGTTGCAAAATAGGGAAAGAGAAACCTTTTATATATGATTTACCATATCAATTCAAGATGGCAGACTACTCTATATACAATACTTTCTGTTACGAATAGTCAGGTATTCGCACCTAATACAAAATCATCACAGATTACAAGTAACTTAAAAACATAAGAGATGCTTATTTGTTTGTTTCACTGCAACACAAATTTTGGGAAAAGGGACTGGAACATTAAGTACCTTAATTAAATTGTATTTTGCTTGGTTTCTTTGTACAGTTTAGCTATATGCAATAAGGGAGAAAAAGCATATAAGGAGAATGGAAAACATAGCATTACACTTCAACAACCATCTCACCTTGGAAATGATGTCACAGTGCAAACAGCCTCATTTTCTTTGAGCACAGAAGCGGCCTCTTGCCTTCTTTTCCTCATGTTGTCTTGCACAGTGTTGAATTCCGACATGGTTCCCCCATACGGCTGCCCAGGTGTCCCTTCAATCATATAGCTTCCATATTCTGGTCGCCATAGTGTTGGGTGGCTATAATAGCAGAATAGCTTTGTTTAAATATTTCTACAACTTCAGAAAAGATAGATTATTTGCAAGAATTTCAGAAACGAATGCAACTTGCCAGAAAAATCTCCTAAATTTGATTATTTGATAGAGTAACACAATGTACCTCATCACCAGGTGAGGCAGCAAAAAGAAATTGGCAGTAGGAAGCATTGCTGTATAGTGCAATAAGTAGGATTTGCCCATGTCAAATTTCAATCACCTTTAGCATCTGTCTCAAATTTTGCTTCATAGGATTTTTACTAAAACTGGAAAATACAGAACATCTAACTACTTCCACAATACAAGGCAAGGCAAAAGTTATGCTCAATTTCTTCTTTCTACTGCCTGCAAATACCTGGTTCTGTTTCACAAATTGATGAGATCAGGAAACGAAATGAAGTTTGAGGGCACCTAGTCACCTCTGAAAAGTGAGGTGACCCCTTCCCATCCCACCTCTACGGAACACACACTACCAGAGGCAGAGCCACATGTTCCCTACTGCTCTTCTGGCAGGAGCAGTTTTGAGCCTAAAAGCAAAGGGATTCCTTCTTTCGCATTTTCAATAGTTCCTCTACCGAGGAAGACAGACAGGGAAGCCTTACTGGATGACAAGGTTAAGATACATAGAAAGAAGTAGACAGGCCCAGGGCACAAAAGCCTTTCATCGCTACTATGGAATTTATCTACCCTTCTGTAAGATGTGACCTGCTTTCAGCTCTCTTCAGCCAAAACACTTTGCTGTCTCTGGTCTCATCCCTCTGCTGCCATCAGTTAGAAGATAATTGACAGTTCTCTGGCTAGCTGAAATAGGGATATAATCTGATTATTCCTGAAAACTCCATGGGAGAGGATGGGGAAGAACTGCCTGGATGTCCTCACATTTACCTTCCTAATTCTGTCAAAACTGGGAGAGTGTTCTGACAAACAGGCTTCCCTATACAGCTCTCATTGGCTCCTGTAGTCAGGGATACAGGGGTGAGTACACACACACGCGCTTTACAAGGCAGGAAAGGTCTAGTATACTATTACTGTGTATACACAGACACAAAACCAGAGCAAGACAAAACAAATACCCAAACTGCAACTTCTGTGGGTTCACTGTTAACATCCTCTTTTTTTTTTTTTTTTTTAAGGTGTAACGCAGAAGGTGCACAGACTGCCTGCAAGCATGTTAGAAATCTTTCACTTCCTCCACCCCAGATTTATCTGAAAATATCAGTATCTGTGGCTTACAGTTTTACTGAGAGCAGACTTGAAAGTTAAGCAAGATCTACTATGTAGAGCATCACAACAGGAGAGACAAAAAAAAAAAAAAGAGAAATAGATACTCACTTGGGGTTTATTTTCTCCCCCTTGTCTTGCAGTGTTTGAAGAACTTCTTCACCGCAGAGCACCAAGCGCACTTTCTTTTTCTCATGGTCAAATTTTACTAACATATATTCCACCTTGTAAATAATAAACACAAAACAAACATTAAATGGTAAGATTTTGTTCACACACAAACACACCGGCACATAATTTTAAGCATCAAGTGAAGGGGGGGGAGGGGGGGGGAAGGTATGTCAGACTGAACTTTACCTCTACAGAAGATTAAAAACCATCACTAGCCATGAATATACTGGAGGCAATGGCTGCAAACTTATTTCATCTTGAATAAAGAACTGAAATTCCTTGAAATCAGTCTTGAAATTTTTTCCTCTCCATTTCTAATTGTGGCTGTTTCGCAAAATGATTGCTGAATTTCTATTTGCCTCCGCATTATTGTTCGGACAAAAAAAATTTAAACCCCATGCAAGCTATTACTCACAAATCTCTGTCATCTCTTGAGTTACCGTGTCTGCTGCTGACAAGAACCAACCAACCAACGTCATTGTACAAACAAGACGCATATTTATACCCATCACTTGTTGGAGCTATTTAAGACTAGCACAACAGAGCCTCACTTACACCATGGAAAGCCCACAGTTGTTACAGACAGCATCAGTCCTGCTATTAACGCACTCCAGCTCTTGGTACAGCATGGGGGTTTGCATCCATTCTTGATTCAGCTTTGCTGCCACCTTTTCGTCCCCTCCTGCCCAGCAGCATACCTTGCCCCTGGACCTCCGTCTCCTCACCCCTGTCCCTCCCTACCCCAGGGTGCGACCCATACTCAATCCAACAAGTCACTAACAACAGCGCTGCTGTGTCCCAGTGCTGGAGAATATTGTTTCCGTAACAGAGATTATCTGAAAGCAGCCGAACATAGAACACCCTCACGTCAAACTTTCTAATATCCGTGCGTACTTGCTATCAAAGCTCCTGCAAAGACTTTTAGAGCGCTACCCAGTGTAGCAACCAAACAGCTGCCTGGACCTTATAGACCTTCCACACTTACTGATACAATCTATTTCCTGATACCTATTTGGCAGGGAACGCTTTGCACTGTTCTGGGAAGTGTGAAAGACAAAACAACCCCCAAGTGCCTAAAAGCAGAAGTCATACCTGGAAATGCATCACAAGAGTACTGGCTTTGAAAGTCCCCAGCTGGATGAGTGGTGATATGCAGCGCCTTTTGTTGGAGGCTCTCAAATTGCTGCCTCGAGACTGTCACTAACACAAACATCAACTTGTAGTTAAAAATTCAGGCTGCAGTTCCGCAGTCTAGAACTTGTCAGAGGTTTTGCACCGTGCTTCTCAGTTTTGTTTTCTGACACTGCCAAAAAAATGCATCCACTGGTACTTACCAAACACCACTGCTCCAGCCCAGTTCATGCAAGATGCCGACATTAAAGCTGCAGCATGCCAACTCATGGCAGCTTCTATTTTGTACAGAAATCTGATGTGTACAGGAAAGCAGCTTGCCAAAACACAGGGAACTTGTGCAGTATTTTCTAGCACACTAAGTAGATTTGTGGGCTTCGTGTTCTTTGGTTGCTTCAGTGTTTGTGGCAGAGTTATTGCTAGCTACCGTGACAACAAATATAATCCTCTGTTGGGATTTGCAATTAAATCACAAGCAGCATTATCCATGACTGTTTGTAACTCTACAGAATCCGATTAGATGCAAACTCTGGAGAGACTCATTCAGCAATTATACACGTTCTCCATATTTGTTAAGATCAAATTTTAATCCCCTGAAGAAAAATAATGATTTCTAGTTTCTGTGCAAGACAGTATTTCTTTTGTGTGGCATAGTTTGTGGTTTGTGTGTATTAAGCCACAACAATCTACTTGAGATAACTACAGACTATAGTCAACCAGAACACACTCTAGCACTGATTTACTTGTTACATAGTACCAGTCTCCCCAGTGACACTTGACCTACGATTACTGGCAATACAAAGCGACTTCTCGCACACCTTCCAGTTTTCTACCATGTTCAACATCATCTCCTCCTGCTTTGGAAAAGCATCATCCTCACTCAGACTGAGCCTAAACTAGAAGAGGTACGCAAGCGCACAGTTCTCAGGGTCATACAGACAGATGTGTGAATGGGCATCAAGCCCACCGCATGCCTGGCCTCCCACCACGCTGCCACCACGCGTGGGCTGGCAGCAGAAGAGAGGGCAAAGGAACTGCAGCTGCCATCAAGAGACCCCAACGCTGAATGTTTTTCCACCATTACACAAATACGTTACTGTGATTAGCCTCTAGTCTTAAAAACCCCTCTCCAAATGTAACTGCAATGAGCTGGTGGTGTGAACACTGTGCTTCTCTATAAATTGTATTACAAGTTTCACAAAAGAAAATAAGCCAAAAAGGTAAAGAAACATTAAGCTAAGAAGGTAAAACCAAAGAAATCAGTGTGTTTCATAATCCGAGTGCAGTAGTGAATAAACTGCATTTATGCATCTAGCTTTAGAAACAACTACTCTTGCCTTCAGAAACATTGACTAAATCTTCAAAGCTGTCTTAACACACAGAAGATCTGCCATGACTTTTGATGAGAAAAAAAAAAAACAAAAAAAACCCAAAAACCAGAACTTCAGACGGTTGACAACAATTCCAAGTAACCCACAGTGTCTTGCCAACAGAAGGACTGACTGAATGGCCACGCTTAAAGCACTTAATTTAGCTCATCAAAAGATTTAGCTTACAGCTAGAAAGAGAGAAACAAATTCGGAGTTCACACATTTTTACATTTAACTTCAGCTCATCATTCACAGACTTCTCACGTTTTCTATCCACAATAAAGTTGAGAGAAAAGCATCAGCATGGCTGGCAAAGCTTCAAGAGTCTGAAAACCAAGTATGTGGTGTTTCACCCAACGTTCGCAATTCATCATTTTGCCAAGGTCTTTAGAATTCTCTTTTCTCTCTAATTTTAACTAGGCTCCCTAGCAAGCAGCAAAATACACATCAGGTCAAACTACTGATGCAGATGGCTGACAAGGAGCCTTGTTAAGAGGAAAGCACACCTTGCCATGGTAAAAAAGGTGGCCACTTTGGACCCACGTGCCTAACCGGTGCTGTCACCCTGCAGCAAACCCTACACATCTCTATCCTCCGTTTGGCATGTGCTGCAAGGCTGCTGAGGACAAGAAATGGCCTCCCAGCTTCTTACTGCAGACACACTCAGCACTGCTTCAGGGGATGAACCTCGGCAAGCCAGTCAGACCTGGTCGCGTCGGAGAAGTGCTGTGGCACGTTACCAGGAGAAGGAATAACCGTTTGGCCAGCAAAGTTGAAAAGCAAAAGCTGTAAGTCCGCGTGCGCGCATACACAGAGCGAGCCTAAAAAAAGTTAAAAATTAAATGCATTAAAAAAGCAAATAAATTCTCAGTTAAAGCAAATAGTGTAAGCATAACAGATCTACCCATGAGCCAACACAAAGAAAAACTATTCTTTGCAGGCTTCCTTCCTCTCAACTACTAACTTGCAACGTACTACATCTAAAGTACTTCCAAGCCAGCTTTACTCCACCGCTGTATCTTCTCAGGAAGGAGCACGCACAACTAGCTTGCCAGCAGGACAGCACCCAGAACAGCATTACTTATCACAATTATTTCTCACAGTCAGCTACAAGGAAATTTCAGGCTTTTGAAAATTCTTTCATGTCGCCTCTGTAAATACAACCACAATGAGACCTTGAAGCCCCTCAACTGGGGAGGAGCCAAAGCACTCTCCATACATTAAGCCAAACAGTTGTGCTGGACTTGCCCACTGGCAAAGTGAAAGATGACTGATTTCTCAGTAAGCATGTCTGAAATTGTGTTTGAATGCCTGAGTTATTTGACCATAATTGCACCTATTATTTCTGCATAAAACAGACTACTTAAAAAGGAAGAAATATCAGTCAAGTGACTCTTTAGTAACAACTCTAAAGAACAAGGAGAACCGAAGTTGACGCACGTCCCACATGGTATCATTGTCCAAATACGTGCCCTGGCAGTGGTCTGCTTTCCAATATCAAACCCCCCCCTCATACACTCAGTTTCATACAGCTATAGCATGGTTTGGGTTGGAAGGGGCCTTCAAAGATCATCTAGTTCGAACCCCCCTGCCATGGGCAGGGACACCCTCCACTAGACCAGGTTGCCCAAAGCCCCATCCAACCTGGCCTTGAACACTTCCAGGGAGGGGGCATCCACGACCTCTCTGGGCAACCTATTCCAGGGCCTTACCACCCTCATTGTATAAAATTTCTTCACCATCAAATTTAACACCATTGTGCTAAGTACACTGGGAACAAAAACTATCTAATAGTTGAGTAAAGCCTCTACTCCAGAGTTAATGTTAAAATCCTTTTAACTTTCAAAGTATTTGGCAGAAGGTACTTCTGCATAGGAAAACACAGGTAAGCATGCAGTCTGGACTTTGGTAAGCTCAGAAGGTGCTGAGATTATATAATAGAGGAAAATAGTTTAAGAATGATCTTAGGAGAAGCTTTTTTGAGAGAAAAGCAATGCAAGTGTGTACACTCTCTTCCTGTGAAGAAGAGATCCCTGCGTTTACCTTTTACCACATGCCTGATCATCCATCTCAGCTATGGACGCCCCATCATTGTAAGTGTTCAAGGCCAGGTTGGATGGGGCTTTGGGCAACCTGATTAAGAGGAAGATGTCCCTGCCCATCGCAGGGAGGTTGGACTAGATGATCTTCAAAGGTCGCTTCCAACTCAAACCATCCTGTGATTCTGAAAAAAACTGATCTCAGGTGATTCATGGACCACAGCTGTCCCTCAAGGACAATCTTATCAACAATTTCCTTCTCCTTCCACTGGGTAACTACTGCCATACGTACTTGGAGCAACTATTTGCAGTCTCCTCATACATACCTTCCCTCAGGCCTGGAGCTTTAAGAGAAATTGGAAATTCTTCCTGAACACTCAATGAGGTCTCATGGCTTTTGTTTACTATTACCAAAAGCCACTACAACACTAAATATAAATATTTTCATGCAGTATACCTCATTTATATATACATTAGAAAATAAAATTGAGGTAAAACTTCAAGAGCATCAAAGAAACAAAACCCATTTCACTAGTTATTAAGCTCCATTATGCTAAAAAAAAAAAAGGCAGTTCCTCCATACATTTATTGTTCAGTTAATGCATCATTAAAATACCACGTATCATGAAAATGACAGTCTACAGGAGAACAAAGTTTTAATAATCTAACCATTCATTAAAGAACCTCTGCCACAAGTTTTCAGTGTTAAGATGGAAAAAGCAGGTTTTTCTCCTGTAGGTACACATACTTCTGATGGATGTACAGCATAATACTGACGAATTTTTTTTAATGTAGTTATTTTCTCACCACTGCTGTGATAAAACATGGAGCCACAGTAATAACCAGCTGGTAACGTATCTTTAATGAAAGGTTTACTGACCCACAAAGTGAGTCTAAGCCCTGAGGGAGCAAATTTCAGAGAAAAACATGTCTGGAAGTGCTGCAGAGGCTGCTTACCCGGTTTCTAGCCAGCAAGCCCCCAAACCATCCACTGGCATGAGGCAGAGCATTTCCATGCTCACTAAAGTACCAAGGGTGTTCTCTGCCACAGAAATAATTTCAAAAATCTGTTACAAACAGCAAAATCAAGATACAAGTATATTTCCCAAAATGCTTAATTTTGATCAAGCAGATTGGAAGCAGCCAATCCAACAAAGCACCATCTCCAGCTCTATACAGAGTGGACTTGCAGAAACCATGCCCTAAAACCAAAATACAATTGATGGTTTATATTACATTGACAATAAGCAAAAAAGGGGAAGAACTTCTACGCCGCGTTCATGAGGACCATGGATAAAGAAAACGAAGAAGATGCAGGGGCTCTCATCTCTGTCAACACAGTCAGATCCAGCTAAGTGCTCCTACCTGTTCCCCCTCCTGCTTGCCGATACCAGGGCTGCGGATTTTCTTCTTCTGCATGTGATACAACATGACTAGAGGACATCCTGTGCTGCACATACCACAAACCAGGAAGCTGGGTTATTGAAAACTAAAAATGGTTATAACCATTTCACACTTGTAAAAAACACAATGTGGTGCACCAGAGAACAAAGTGTACTGTATAACCCCTGAGATTAACATTATCATAGGTTTGGGTTTTTTTTTTAATAGTATTCATTTTAGATTTCTGCAAAGACAACTTTAAGACACTCATTTACTAATTTTTAGATTTAAACGATAAAAGAAGTAGGTTTTCTGGCACAGTTCTATTTTCTACTCCACACAGGCTAGATGCTTTTATGGACTAGTAAAAGACCATTTATTCAACTGTGAAACAAGATGCTGCAAGCTTCTAAGTTTCCTCTCGCATCAGAAAGCAAGGATAAAAAACAAAGCAGCAATATCAACAAATTTTTTCCTGTACTCATCCTCCTGACTCACCCTTTCTCACAGTTAACTAAAACAAGGCATCTACACAGCAAGAAAGGAAGTCCTGTGGCAAAAGAGGAATTACAATAAACAACGATCTCATGACAAGACCGTAGCAATTCACTTGACGTCCACAGAAGGAAGCTCGCTGTGAACAGAATATTTCTTTATCAGAAATACACAAACAGCAGAAAATTTAAGCTTCTCTTAGTAAGATCTGAGATTGGGAAAGAGAAAAATCAATGCATACTGTGGGGGCTGGTCACTATTTATGACAAATTGCAGCTTGCTTAGGAAAAAAGTTCCAAGCAAAAAATCCCTCCAAACTGGCTTCCATGATTTAGCTTTTGAAAAAGCATCTTACTATGAACTACAGCAAGTTCTGCATGGTCACATGCACAACACATCCAGCAGCAAAGCTCACAGGTAGGTCAGTGGTGCTGCACAACAACCTACGCTTATCAACCAGCCATGGAAGAACTGAGCAGGAGGGAGGTGAAGCAAAATGATCAGTCATCGGGGAGGGTAACACTTCACTCACATTTTGAGAGTTAAAGGGTTTAGATGTGTTTCTGTTCAGGCCGTCCCTGACACGAGGATCAAAGCTAGGCAGAAAAAGTAGTTTCATGGCCATCAGGCAACGCGTCCAGGGAAGGAATAAACATGGAGACTCTTCAAGGGCACCTACCTTGTTCAAGTCAAGACTGAAGGAGTTATATTTGCATGCATTAGTATACTCATTTTAGAGGTTGCATATATACATTCAAGGCTGTCAAGCAGTGCGAGCTGATGCATTAACATCATACCTTCTGACCCTGTCCCAGAAACGCCACTATGATAAATAGCAGGTGCAGCTACAAAACATATTAAGGAAGCACTAAATCTATTTGTAAACAAATAATGCCACTGTCCCTTTATTTAGTCAAATAAAGCTCAGAGAGAAAGGATGAACAAGCAGACACGTGACAAATAACCAAATCATTCACGAGTGCTGCTTCCCCCCATGCGGCAAGCAGGCGAGTACATCGATTAAGACAGCTCCCATTCAGATGCATCCACACATGCCACATTTGGCAGGGGGCCATCATGAGGAATTTCTGCATGAAAGAAGTTAAAAAATGCATTCTGTTCAGGGAATTTTGCTGGGGAAAGGGGAGACTAAAAATGATTGTCTTAAAGTGACAGGAGCTCAAATGTAAAAAAACAATTTTGTAAGACTGCAGGCTACATTAGCTTTATTGCAAGCGTGAGATTCCCAGGAAAAGGCTTTAAAATAAAGCAATTTCTGCACACCAGTATATTGCAGCAGTTTGTACAAAGGAAAAATGTGAGATCATCATAATATTGATGGTATAATGGCTTGGCTGAATTGTTTTAAAGATCTATTACTGACAGCCAGGAAAATACAACTATTTTTTGTGATTCTGTTTTGTTTATAACATATACAGTAAAAAGCTAGCTAGAAAGTTTCAGATGATCATTAAAGAAACCTCATGAGTCACTCGACAATTATCTAAGTGGTTCGAATAGGGGGATCTACATCTTGCACACAGAATTTAAAGAAGCCATAATAAACTGTCATTTCTTGTTGTCCATGTAAGCGTCTAGCTCTGCTTCAAAGCTATCATGTGGCATCTTGTTCCACAGAACATCTAGGCTTTGTAAAGCAAGTAATTATCTTTAAAGGACATCTACTGCTTTTCTGTTCCATTAGGATAGCCAAAGCTCTTGTAAAACGAGAAAAGAACATCACCTTTCCTGTACACTGATGCTCTCTGAACCTACTGTTTCTTTTATCAGTCACAGTCCTTTCTTATCTCTATTTGAACATTTTTGCACACCCACGTGTGTGTCTCTCACCAAGTCTCACTGCTGTCTTTTACAGACAAGATGACCAAAACTTCATTGGTATATTTCAGGGACAGTAGCTGTACTTATTTTATACAGCTGGTGAGCTAGATTCACTGTTGTTAAAAAAAATGCCCTCGACTTTGTTCCTGGTCTTAAATGGGTGACAAACAGGAGCCTCAGACTGTGTACACCTGAATCCAAAACCATTTCCTCACGATGTAGCAATTATTTTATCAGTCTGAAGTTCTGCAGACTGTAATGCAACGTCACGGATCATACCATTTACACACTGCTGCTGCCCTGAAAAAACCCACAAAAACAAACAGGCTATAAACTGCAGCAAGACATTAATGCAATAGCTAGGTCCCTGGGAAGAATCATTCAAAAAGAAAAAGGAGCTCTTTTCACAGCCCAGCCTTTCATTAGGAAAAAGCAGAAAGTTTTGAAGAGTCATGCATCTTCTAATCAGAAGCAACACCTCTGGGACATTTTGGTAAGAAACCTCTAGCCTCTCTTCTTAAAGCATCCTAAAAGGACTGCTTCACTTCTTGCATGAGAAAGTGCTGACCAGCAAACATTCATTTTACTTCCCATTTAACTTATTTACAAGGTATAATTTAAAAAACTAATGGGTAAGGAGGGGAATGAATCAAAAGTACAGAAGACAGACAAGAAGGTTAAAAAAGACTGGGAAAGAGCTAACATGCAGGAAGAAAACCACAAACAGAACTACATCAAGAAGACTTCAACTTGCAAGCAGCATGGTTGCACATTTTGCACACTGCCTCGTACAATTCATTACCAAATCTGTTTTAAAGGCCTCCAAATTTCACTTCAAGTCTCCATGAAGACAACTTTCTAAAAGCTGAAGATGCTTATCGTGTGCTACGTCCCAACATTGACAGGAACAAGACTCGTACACAAAAAAAGGGTCATTATGTCCAATTTCACTAAACAAGGCTAGGCAAGTCAGATTGCCATTTCATTCACATATACTTTCAAGTACAACCATCATGTTTTGCCCATGCTTGCTTTCTACATTCCTCCGAGTGGATCTCCCTCCAGTGTGCCTGTCTTGACTCTTTCATATGCTGAAGCAGCTCCTCCTTACTCTTTATTGTTCCTTTGTCCTCACCAGTTATCCTTTTCCAACTCTTCTTGCTTCTACCCTTTCTTCCCAGTCCAGATAGATGTTCAGCCTGGAGAACAACCAACCTGTCCCATTTAGCAGAAAAACTTAATCAAGTATTACACGTAAGTGTGCACATATGAATACGTGTGTATATGAAGTTATGCACAAAGTGCTGTGATTCGTACCCCTGCACGCAGGCTCAGCACAAAGCGGTGGCAGCGAGCCTAGTCAAGGGCCAGCCATTCCACTTGTCTGATCCGAATGTCTGCACTAAGTTGCAAAGTGAAATTTAAGCAACATCCGTCAGCTAGAGGAATGCGATCAGCAGAGAAGAGGCACTGAACAGCACGGGAGATTGGTAGTGTGCCAGCACATAAGAGAGCTTTTTGGGACAAAAGCTGGGAAGCAACAGAATAGGCTTTGCTTTACTCTCAAAACCCCTTTAAACTCTTTTGGCAGAGCTGACATCTGCCAAGCTGCACGACTGATTGTCTCACATAGTACCTACTAACTCTACTGGAGTTCAAAACACACTACTGAAAAGTTGCAGGTTTTTGCATGTGCTGCACAATGCCCCCCCCCCCC
>VXBL01001206.1:533936-589732 GCA_013400195.1 Aramus guarauna
GGTTGAGTCCCCGTCCCTGGAGGTATTTAAAAGAAGGATAGATGAGGTGCTTAAGGACATGGATTAGTGGTGGGATGGCAAGGTTAGGTTAGCGGTTGGACTTGATGATCTTAAAGGTCTTTTCCAACCTAGATGATTCTATGATTCTATTCTATGATTTGATAGTTGTGAAAAACAGAGTAAAAAAGAACTGCCTCCAAAAGAGAAAACAGCTGTTGGTTCTACTAACTCTGCAAGCAAGAAGACTGCTAACTTTTCAAGAGGTAGCAGAACCAGTGTTTTGACCTGTATAGCTCTTTACTCAGGGGAGGATGGGAGCACTTGGGAAAGCTACCCTGCAATGCAAGTTGTGATGCTACCTCACTTCCTTCAAAACAAATACCACCATCCTGCTCTGTCAGCACTTAGCCTCAACACTTTTGTCTGCCACCCAAGAAACAAAGCACATGACAATTCCCCACAGTTTCACTCAGGGAGGTTACGAGCACACCAAAGGGCCACCACAGCTCTTGTAACGAGTCTTACAACACACACCGCAAAGCGGAATCCTGTTGAAAACAGATCCAAAGCAAAGGCTGGTTCTCACGAGCAAACGCAGGATTTCTTTTTCACAATGGCATCAGCTAGATGGGAAGAATCTTTGAAGTATTCACATACCTGCCCTGAAAGACAGACTAAAGAAGTTGGTTTTTTCCTCATAAGCATTCCTTACAGATGAAGTAAAAAAATATATCTTTCGCTAAACACCGTCTGAGAAACTTCTCTCAAACACAAAAGTAATTTTGTTTATTATGATTTAATCTCTACCATTACGTGAGGGCTGTCATCTTCATTCTTGATTTCTATCTTCAAAAGGTTTTTAAGACAATAAAACCCTCAGGCTACAGCTTCACATATGAAGGTCAAAGTACACAAAAGGCTTTTTATGAAAATTGTCCAGCTAGTCAGTTGATTCATCTAAGCTGCATCTACATGTGGCACCACTTTCTAGTAACTAGATATTTGAGAGGAAAAACAGAAAACAGATTTACTGCTCTTCTCACTAGTCTCTCTACAGCACAGCTGAAAGAAGGTTTGGAGACAGGTGTGTTTTTGTGTCTGCACAGCAAGAGCAGATGGGCAACAAGTATCTGGTATATTAACACACTCTTAAATGCTGTGTTATGTAAAAAAAATTAAATAAATTGCATAATAGAGTACAATAAAGATAAGTTGCCACACCTGAGTTTATTACCATTTTCTAAAATCAGAGGTAGACGATGAACCAAGTTACCCGACCTCTGAATGTTCACAGGTATTTCAAATACAGCTTTTACCGCCTTAACAGAAACATGACAGTAATCATACTCAAATTAAATTCTACCTCTTGCCACACTGGGCATGAAAAAAGCAAATTGTGAGTCTCATTAAACATAACACACCACCATTTACCGAGCATAAATACTTTCTTCAGTAAGGTCCCCGTGCCAAAGGAAGAACAAGGCTCCTGGGGTGCAGTCTCACCATATGGCTAAGCTCACCAAGTGACTAGCCGCACGTGCTGCAGGAATTGCCTCTACTTGACCCTTTCCTCCACACGTCCCTGCTACTTTCCTCACATTAAGCACAACTTGTCGGACCTTGCAGTGAAACAGCGGAAGCTCTGCTGAGAAAACGGACCACCCTAGAAAACTGAACGGGAGAAGAGTTTTCTGCTGGTTAAACTTCTTAAACTTGCACAGCCAGTAACAACGCAAGGAAGGCAGAAGAAACACGAGCCTGGAGCCAGGGGAGGGAAGCTGAACCAGCTCGCTAGTGGTTCAACCCTAGCTATCTTGTGAAATCTCACCCTGACAAAGCAAGGACAACTAAAACGTAACACCCATTGAAAAATGAGTACCCCACCTTAAAGATTAATGAGAAAACCCTCAAACTAAGCCTCAGAGCAACAGGGAGACTCTGCTCTGTCTGAATTCCTGAACTTAAGGCTGTCTGTGAGGCTCTTCTGTCAGAATAATTTCAGTCATATAAGAGATGGAGGAACACAGAGATGTCAGACAGGGATAGAAGTGTATTTAAACTTCCTGAGTTCACACCACTCTGACTGCACAGCCCTGAGGTGTAGACTAGACATGCTGGCAGCATCACTCCCTTCACTGGACAGATTTCAGTAGCCAAGCCCCCACCTTGCTCTTCTTGAAAGCATCTCCTGTGCTCTGATGCTTGCCTTGCTCAGTTATGTGAAATACGACAGCAGTTCCTTTAAAGAACAACAGACTTTAAGAGACAAAGTCTCTCAAGTTACACAAGGGGAACAGCATTTTCCTCTGGCAAAGAGGATCTGTGAGCAGCCACCTGGACAAAGTTTTCTCACAAATGCTTTTACTGTTCAGAAAGGAACTGGAGCATGAGACCGAGATGCGATGGCCAAGCCCCTACATTGCTCCCTTCCTACTCTGTTCTATAACTTCCCTGCAGCGGCATCACAGACACCTCAAAGTGACAAACACTGGACCACACCAACGCCACAATTAAGGATGGCTTCTAGCGCAGCACATACGAAGCTGCTCCCTGTCTCCAGGAAAAGCTGGGTCCCTCAGGAAATCCTACTGATGCATACAGGAGGGAGACTGCTCCTGGCAGAGTGCTGTCAGGCTGGGACACAATTCAGTGCTGGTTTGCGCAGCAACGTGGGTAAGACCAGATAAAAGTTAGGGTCCTCGGGCACAAAGCACCTGCAACAAAGCTCAAGTCACAACCCGAGTGATCCTCCTCACCCTTGTCCGAGAGGCAGGCTGACTCACGCCGCACACCTGGAAGACTCTGGGGGGAAGCAAGGCTCGGTGAGTCCCCTTCCCACAGGGGCAGGCCAGGAGCACGGAGGTGGCTGGTGAGAGGGCTGCCACCACCGAGCCCACCTCCAGTCCCCGCTTCCTCCGCTCCCCTCCTCAGAACAGAGGCTGAACCTGAACTAGCCCTACCCTGGGGTTCAGACATACACGTGCTTTAATCAGACCTCACTCCGGAAAAAATAAAAACCTCACGGGAACGAGTAAGCACTGCCAGGCATCACAGCTCCCAGGAATACACCTCCCGACGTGCCGCTCGGGCGGATTTACAGATGCCTGACTGAAGCACTGGAAGTTGTTTTAGCGCTTAAAAATCACGAGGTAATACTGGGGCAACGCGCTGGGTAACCGGAGGCGATGAGCGGGCGAGAGCATGTGTGGGGGCAAACAAAGTCCCACCGGCAGCCTGAACTCTCCCCCCTCACCGAGCAACCGCGGCCGAACCCGCTCCCGGGCACGGCGGGCGGGCAGGGCCCGAGCCCGGGCCGCATCGGAGCGGCGCAGCGCCCACCCCGCCGCCGCGGCACCTGCGCCCGGATGGCGGAGGCCGCGGCAGGCCGTGCCGGTCGGGACCGTGACGGGGGCTCACCTCGTCGCCCCACTTGAGGACGTCCTTGTGGCGGTCGCGCAAGGCGCGGTAGATGTGGAGGAACTGGAGGATGCCGTGTTTCCGCACGTGCTCCGCGTACCGCCGCGTCTCCTCCCAGCTCAGCGGCGAGCCCTGCGACAGCAGCCCCATGCCGGCCCGCAACGGAGCGGCGGCGCCGGGAAGGGGAGGAGAGCGGAGCCTGCGCGGCGCTGGATGCGCTCTGCGCCGCGGCAGCGGGAGCCCTCCAACGCCACGCACGTGACGGCGACGGCGCGTCAGGCCGTGACTCAGCACTTTCCGCCGGTAGGCCCCGCCCCCCGGCCGGGGCTCGCTGCGGGTGGGCTGAGGCGCTGCCTGGCGGCGGGGCGGCCTGTGGCGGCGGCTTCTCCTCAGCGCCGCCCGGGCCCGGGGGGGAGGGACGCGCCTCTGGAAGAAGCAAACGCTGGAGAAACGGCGGCGGTGTGAGCGCCGCTGCTCCGTTACTTCCCCCCCAGCACGCCCCGAACACAGCGGGGAGGAGGCGTCCCTTTCCTGCGGAAGGGCTGCTGAAATGGCGGCGGGAAAATGTCCTCCTCGGTCCCGAGTGCAGCCCTCGCTGCGCCCCTGGGCGTGGGAGCAGAGGGGTAGGCCGGGGCGCAGCGCGGGGACCGGCCGGGCAGGAGGGGGCGTCCGCTGGAGCCCCGCTTGCCGGTCTGGCCCGGCTGGTGCTCTGGTGGAAAGGGACCCTTGTGTGACAAAGGTGTGACTAAAAGTGTCCAAATTAAGGTCATGGCTGACAGGTCCTAGAACCTGGACGGTGGACTGAGAGCTGGTGTGTATTTATTTCAGGTCAGAGCATGCATCTCTAAATAAATAAACAAAAGGTTTGTATGGAGCTTTGGGTGGGTGGAGTGAGACAGAGGTACACCTCATCTCCCCTGCATCCGGCTGTGCCATGAAAAAGCCCAACTAATGAAGATGTTAAAAATGAGTTAATTATCTGGGAATTGTCCTGGAGGGAATCGGAGGAAGCAGGGGCACATCGTGGTGTGTATTTCACATTTGATACAAAATAGAAGAAAGGCCTATTGGCGCTATTCCAAGTGTTTTCTAAATGAAGAGAGAAAAATAGGGAACTGAATGGTGCATTAAGAGAAAGGCTGTCACTTCTGAGAAGGCCGTCCTTTAAGGATGCCATTCAAAAGGGAAGGATATAAGCAAGTTTGCAAAGCCGAAAACAAGGACTCAGAAGCTGAAATTCATTATGCCTCAACCCTTGCTTTCATCACATTCACAGAGCTCTTTCTTCTTGGGCCTTGGGGACAAACACGGCTGGTATGTGGTAGGATTGCATAGCCAAGGGCTTGAGGATTAGTAGAGTACTTAAATTGTGGTATAGCCCACTAATGGATGAATTGTATTATTAGATATTTCATTAACTGAATGACTATACTGACAAGAACTGCCTAATTGTCTTTTTTTCCAGGATATGAGGTGCCTCAAGCATAGGACAAGCTTCCAACACATTAGGATAATAAATCTAAAATGCATTAGTTGAAAATATCAAATATTAAAGTAAAACCACTCCAAAGTAAAATGTTTTATATCTTGGTTACTATTTTAATGACCTAAGTTTTTATACAGAGAGCAGCATTGACAGAACAAGAACAAGCAGTGACCATTATAATTAAAATACAAACATTTCATTTCAAATGCGCTGTTTTTAGGTGTTTACAACTTTTTAAAAACTCATGGTTCTGGCTAAAATTTTAATGGTTGATCTCTAACTGAAAGCAATGCTGCTGTTGGTACTGTTGTAGATCTGGAGAAGGCCTGTTGGATTAGTTTCAGGGAGAAGAAAACATTCTTTTATTTTGATTAAAAAAATCCCACTGCCTTTTTAATTTTGGAAAAATCAGGAGGTCAAAAAATCTCACGCTTGGCAACAGGAGTCTGATGAGGCGTATCCCTCACGTGAAAGCTGAGTTGTACTTCAGATCCGAGCGCACAGAGACTTTATGCACCACCCTGCATATTTGAGGACAGTTGCATCAAGACACCAAGATTCAATGTTGGTGCCACCACGCTGCCATCCAGTCTCAGATTTTCCACGGCTTTCAGTTCAAGCTGGAGCACCTGAGGAGCCCCAGCAGTGACAAATGTGGCCAAGTCGTGCCTGATGGCGTTTCTGTCAGCTGTGTTAGCCCCTTTCCTTCTCCTGGGGCAGTCAAGCCTGGTTTTGGAGCAAACATATCAGAGCAAACTTAACACTGTCGTCTTATGCATCTGGACAAGCCTGTCCAGGTTATTTAGGATCCTTGCTCTCATTTCACTTGGCTGATAGCGAGAGCACTGTGTGGCTGAGAGACATTTTTGAAAGAATTGGGTATTTGGTATGATCCCAGCTGCTGCGAGCGTGCTGCTACGTATAACTGACTGTAAACATTTCCAGCAACGTACACAACATTTCCAAACTAAGATCAGCTTTATTATAACTCAGGCTGCTATTACGCAGCCCGTGCTCTGCAGCTGACCACTAATGCTAATCTTTGACCTGACATTCAAAGCACATTTTTGCTGTCTTTCTCCATGTTTAAATGCAGCTCATTTTTGTGTTCTTTCAGTGCCCTTATCTACTCTATTTCTAGTCCTGTGTGCTTAGTCTTATCAGCTGTAGAGCTAGTACATTGTTTATAACCGAAATCCAAGACATTTTCCTTCTGCACCAGTAAAACTGATAAAAACGTAAACTCTGTTTTCTCACATTGTAATCTTTAGCATAACAGCATGGCAAGTCAGCTGTGTTTATGAGGTGTTTACCATCTTCAGCTGAAGCCTTTTCCCCCTCATTTCTGATGTATGTGTTCTGGCAGTGCAGGGCTATCTATAGCCTTTTTCTTTTGCAGGGGACTGTGGCACAGAGGAGGAGTATAAACTGTTCTAAGGCTGACAGCATCACATGCAGAAGCATTCATTTGCGCATCACATAAAGTATGACTTAAAAGACAAACCACCATTGTGTAATATCTGCCTACATGCATAATGTTTTATAATTATTTCCAGTACACTTATTATCATGTATAATTACTTCCAGTACACTTAATATGAAAAAAACCCTTCTCTAAACATACAGGCAGTCCTTTGGATGGTGTTAGTAGTTTAGCTCTGTACCAGTATCTTCTGCCCCAAGACTTGACCAATTTCTCTGGACAGTCTAAGGGAAAATGGGGATTCAACCTGGAGAAAAAAAAAATGTTTGCTAGAGAAGTTTGTGGAGAAGAAATGTCTCCTTCTGAAAAACATCCTTTGCCTCAGCCTAGCAACATGGAACTTTTGTAAGAGTAGACTCAGCATAAATTCCCCTTAAACCCTCCCTTTGCTCCAACAAGATCTGTTTTATAACTAGGCCACTTTATTATTTCCTTACCTCTTTGAGTAGTTGCTCACCAGTCCCAGGTAGGGACTATTCCCCATCCCTGAAGCAGTATCCACTGATCACAGAGCAAATTTGCATTTATTTGGGAAATGTGACCAGTGACTTAAGTACATTTTCAATCTGTTGGGTTTTTTGGTTTGGTTTTTGTGTTCAGTTGAAGCAATTAGAATAATTGCTGTAATAAAATTGTATGTCCAGTTACCCAAATACCAGCTTTTCTTTTTTTGTTCTCCTCCCTGGTCTGTTTTAGAACAGAAACTGAATGGAGAAGCCTTGCCTTGTATGAAAAGGAACACAAATTGTCTGCATCAAATTGTAAAAAACATTTATTTTTTCCAGAGATGGAAAAATCATTTCCAGGTGAAATTCAGCTGTTTGTTTATGATAGTATTGATGCAGCATGACAACACCCAGAAATGTCTGTGCCAGGAAACAAAAATATCTTAAGAAACCAGGATGTACTGAAGATACACAATCATTGAAAATCTGATGATCCTTGCCTTGAAAACCATTAGAAAACCATCGGCTGTTAGCATTTAGATGAAGGGATCTGGAAATGCATTACAGTTAGAATAGTCATAGAATCATAGAATGGTTTGGGTGGGAAGGGACCTCAAAGATCATCTAGTTCCAAACCCCCGCCATGTTGAGCTTCTCGTCCACCAGGACCCTCAAGTCCTTCTCCTCAGGGCTGCTCTCAATCCATTCTCCACCCAGCCGGTAGCTGTGCTTGGGATTGCCCCCAACCCATGTGCAGGACCTTGCTTGGCCTTGTTGAACTTCACGAGGTTTGCATTAACGTGAAAGTTCACACAAACTTAAAAGTACATGGGCCTTTTCCCTTGACTAGTACCTTCCAGTACCTGAAGGGGGCCTACAGGAAATCTGGAGAGGGACTGTTTACAAGGGCCGGTAGTGATAGGACAAGGGGTAATGGCTTTAAACTGAAAGAGGGTAGATTTAGATTAGATATTAGGAAAAAATTCTTCACTGTGAGGAAGGTGAGACCCTGGAACAGGTTGCCCAGAGAAGTTGTGGATGCCCCCTCCCTGGAAGCGTTCAAGGCCAGGTTGGATGGGGCTTTGGGCAACCTGGTCTAGTGGAGGGTGTCCCTGCCCATGGCAGGGGGATTGGAACTAGATGGTCGTTGAGGTCTCTTCCAACCCAAACCATTCTATGGTTCTGTGATTCTAAGTTGGAGACAGTAAGTTGGTGGGAGGAGAATATATGACATGGCACCTGCAACTGTGAGGAGCTGCCCTTAAGGTTCACACGTTCCCGTCTTCCTAGAAATTTCACAAAGGACAATCCACTTTGTATTTTGTGTATCTGCAAAGCTCTTCAAATCAGCTGACACTAAATCTAAATAGAGTAGCTTGGTACTTTGCGAATATACCTGCTGGGAGAGATGAAAGATGTGTAAAGTCATGGGTGAGACCACTCCTACTCCTTTCTTTTACTGGCTGTCATTAGAAGTAATAAGTAAAAAGTAGATGTCTTGTGATGAGGCTGTTATTAAAGAGAAGAAAGAAAGGTTTGTTTTTCTTCATGAATCATCTCTAAAATTTTTTAAAGCAGTATTGTTTGAGATGATTGTTGAGTTGACATTGCTTAATATTGTGTTATTCTCTGAATAAAATGAAAAGACTTCAGATAGAACAATCTACTTTCAAAGTTTTGGAATGGTATGTTTGGTATAAAAAAATACCATTGTCTTTTTTTTGATCAATTTTTTATGTTTCCAGGGCTATAATTTATGATGTGCACCTGTGTCCAGTATAATTGACTCAGGGGAGCAGCAGACATGACATGAGGAAGGAGGCCTCCAGGCATTTTCTGAGGTACTGGAGAGACTGGTGCTCAGGCAATTATTTCTTGATGCAGAAAGTCTTGCCAACTAGTAACTTGGATTAAATAATCTGTTTGGGGGGAGAGCGGAGTCACAACACTGAAAAGATTCAAGTGAAGGATTGTCTGAAGGATCTTCAAGTGAAGGTCTTCCCACTCTGCAGTGAAGAAGATGACTGAAAGACTTCTTGCAGTCCAAGTTATAATGCTGATTCCTCTCGAAGCTAACTTGTGTTATTAGTGTATGAAATACACTGTTGTGACTTCTTGGCATTGCTTTAAAACTTCTTTTTCTTCCTCTCACCTGATATATGGAAACAACTGCAGTAGGATTAAATTCATGAGTCTGAGTGGTGCGTTTCTAGGTTTTTGTGGGATTTCTTATTCATACAATTGGTTTTGAGGGTTAGAGGTTTTTTTACTTCAACAAGAATGAATTCTGCATTTCGGTCTATAAAGTTTCATCTTTTCAAGTGAAAATCATCACATTTTTTTCACCACTTTGATCTGTATCAGCATATTCCTTTTGCAAAGAGCTTGAATTTCTAGTTTCTTAGTAGCCCATATATTCTTTTGCTGTGCACAATACTTGATTATGGTGCCTTGATTGAGTCTGGCATATCTAATCATGTCATGAATGCTGCTAGTGGTAATAACAGAGGTTGTAGTGTGTGAGTTATTCTGCATGCAAAATGCTGAGCTGCTGCCTCTCAGAGCAGTCTAGTGTGGTGATTGATGACCACCTCATCTTGTTCACCTTTTCTCCTGCCATGACCTGTTCCCTTAGAGATGCCTTCTCGCACCAACTTAGCTGTCACTGTGTCCTAATCTCTCCTAAAGAGGCACTTTGGTGATGCCCACAAGATACAAAGTACTTCCAAAGAAAGTAAGAACTTCCAAACTATTTCCCAGTTTATCTTCTTTCCAGCATCTTCTAAGCTGGAGAGCCTGTACTACAGGACTATCTTCATATTGTTTTCCACAGGCTGACCTCACTGGGTTTTTTTCTTAGTAAATAATAACCGTGTAAGATAAGATAAAAGAATGCCAGGTGCTTAATAACAAAGCAGAAGACTGAATATCTTCTTATCCTCTCTGCATGCCAAACTGTTATTTTTAACGTGTCATTTAATTCATCATCAGTATCAGAAACAGTAAAATTTCTTTTTATGTGTAAGATAGAAGAAACAATAGAGGCACAATCTGAAAGAGGGGCTGTGTGCAAAGTCCCTCCAAAGGCTTTGTTGACAGCTAAGCTTTACAAAGGACTGAATTTGGACGTGCATGCAGCATATCAAAGAGACTGAGTTCCTGGATTATTTGGATTCCCACCACAGGCAGGAGCGTAGGTATGTGCACTTTTCTTGCACTGAAAGAGGATACACCAAGATGTCCTAACTCCATGACTAACCTTCTGAAAGGTGAATATTAGTAGAATAAATAAATCATATTTTTCTCTTTAGCAACAGTCTCGTCTTTCCTTCCATACTCAAACTGTAGCATATCTGTTTTATACAGAGTAGTTTAGCAGCTAAGACTAAAATACAGATCCATGTTGTAAAAAAAGCAGAATTCCTAAGTAAGATCATAGAATCATAGAATGGTTTGGGTTGAAAGGGACCTCAGAGATCATCTAGTTCCAACCCCCCTGCCATGGGTAGGGACACCCTCCACTAGACCAGGCTGCCCAAAGCCCCATCCAACCTGGCCTTGAACACTGCCAGGGAGGGGGCAGCCACAACTTCTCTGGGCAACCTGTTCCAGCACGTCACCACCCAAGATGCATTAGCAGCAGCTCTTAGCTTGATTTTAACACTAATTTTCAGCCTTAAGTGTTTTCCAGACCAGGAAATAAAAGCAGTCTGTGAGCTGCTGTGCCAGGTATGGCCCAGGCCACCCAGGGGCAAAGCAGCTGCAGCACGACGCTGCACTCCTACCTTGGAGTGGGCCATGGCAGGTGGTCTAGGCTCAATGGTCCCACTGGGAGGCATGTTTCTCTGCCAGGCAGCAACCTAGAGCCACAAGCTTTTCCCATCCTGGGAGCAGTTCGATGTGTCCTCGTGTAGTGAAGTCTCCCTGTGAAAGAAAGTAGATGTCTGGTCTGTATATAGATACCTAATATGAATCTCCAGTTCTTCTGAACCCACGTGCATTCAGCTCAGGTCCAGCTCAGATAGTGAATTGCCACAGTATTGCCTCTGCAAAGCTGGAAATACCACAAATTTCCCAAGACAGGATCTGGTTTTTCTCCCTTTGTGTATTTGTTGATTGCCTGGCAGCTTTTTGTGTGTTGCAGTTCTGTCTCCTTTCATCATTCAATATTGTCACTGCGGTGTAAGTGATGGTGGATTGATTCCTGGTGGGAGGAGTTAATATTTACAAGATCGCTTATTCTGTAGGCTTTTGGTCATGTAACAATGAACCAAATGGGAAAAATCCCTCAGTGTTTTAAATGGGCATACATACGGGTGTTTGTACCTTAGGTAAAACAGCAGTAGGAAACAACCTAACCTTCAAGAAGACAATGAGATAGCAGAGTCGGATTTGATAAGATAAGAGTTGTTCAAAAACTATAGCGAAAGCTTTCCATGCTCCTAGGTAAGTCTAGAGTCTCAAAAAATGACCTGATTTGAACACTTAATCTTTTTGTCAATTTGAAGCAGGGATGGTCACAAAAAAGATTATACATGAGTTTCCTTCTATTGATTTTTGTCCAATGCACTGAGTCCCAGACAGTAGCTTGGTCTCAAGAACTGCATCTATTTAGAAAGGCTGAGGCAGTCAGCAAATACCCTTTGGAATTTTTCTAGTAACCAGGTCATAATTTTCCTTAAAGACTAACCCATTCTTCACATGGCAAGAAAAATAATAATTTACAGGCTTTTTTATGATAGTACTACTTAGCTATGGCCATTATAAAACTCTTGAAAAGCAATCTCAAATTTCTGTTGAGTGCTGTACCTTAGTTCCTCTGGCTTTTGATAGCTAGTGGAGACTAATCTATTTTCAGATATATTATTACACCAAAGTATTTTTTTCAGGAATACAGTGAAAAAACCAGGATATGCTAAGTAGCAGGAATGGATAAAATAGTTCGCTAGTAATCACACGCTGAATAGTCTCCAGAGATCAATTACGCCTTCCTCAGCTGCAAGTTTATCTCCAAATCTTTAATTACAAAGTATTTTCATCTGATCTACTTCATATTTTGTATAATGTACTTTATATGGAGCATAAAGTTCTACTGAAAAGTTAAAAAATATTGGAAATGCATTCTTCTTGTCTCTTTGATGAAATTGACTGGTGATTTTCTAAAGGTTTTAAGCAGAGATCAGTGCAAAATCAAAATGGGAAGAAGAAACCTTGAAAAAGGACAACATTGAGAGAGAAACTCAGTATTTGTTATCACATATTCTTTGTAGGTAACTGTTATCACCATTCATACCTCCAAGGTGTTTCTACCAGACAAGTACCTCTCAGGGTCTCTCTTCCGGTGGGAAGTCAGAAATGTTTTGGAGACCCCATTTCAAAGAGAAGTCAAACAGAAGATACTGAATATGCCTTTTGTGACATTTCTCTAAGTTGACTAATTGATACAATTTTAAAAGTTGGCCTAGTGCTTAGAGTTACAGCATTTTTAAATATGTTGTTGTTGTTGTTTTTTATAGCACCTCTGGGGAACTGGCAAGTGGTTGAGTGTACAGGTAGACAAGATGAGGAGCAAAGATGTCAAGCTGCTTCGGGTGGGATCCAGGATGCTTAATTTAAGTACCTAGAATAATTATTGCTTACCTTAACTCTAGGCCCCCAGCTCCAGGGGTTGATACACTTATCTTAGAGTAAGAACCTCAGTTTCCCATAAGGTCTGCCACGAAATTACTGCATAAGAAAGAGTCATGACCTCCCTGTGGGCACCGGCAGCGGAGGGTGACAAGCCTGCCGAGGAGGAGAGGCTGCCTGCGGGACGCAGAGCGCTCGGGAACGCAGCTTCCCTCTCCGCTGTGCCCTGCTGCCGTGCCTGCCTTTGAGCAGGGACCCCCAAGCAGTGAATTGTGCAGTGGTTCAGCAGACACAGTTTCTCATCCTGTCCCCTCTGCTTGCATCTGCATAGCTAACAGGAGCCAGGAACTGGTTGGTGGCATCCCTGCCCTACGGCAGACTTTAAATGCTCATGCAAGTGCAACTTTGGTGGGCTGTAACTGAAAAAGGAGTTTAACACAGATGCACCAGTGACTGGGAAGTGCAGGGGAGAGCACCGGGTCAAAGAGGACAGTTGAAAAGATCAGTACTAATGAGGAACCCCTTGCTAAAAGCTGTACATTCCCTGGAAAACCCCTGACATGGGACTCAGAGAGGACTGGTGACCTACTGATGTCCCCATGCAGAAGGCTGGAGGAGTGGGTCGATGAAGTGTGTACTGTGTCCTCACCCCTTCGCAGACTGGTTGCCTTGGCAGGGTTGACAGACCATATTCTCCTGCCCATTCAACAGCTGATACTAAGGCCATCCATGATCATAAAACAATAAAGATACACAAAAAGCTTTTAAAAGATAGCTGCACCTTTATATAATCGAGCCTGTGTTTATAACCTTGATTTGTACAAGGTACAGATTTCAGTCGTTTATATTCTCTGTTTCAGCTCAGGCTCTGTAATATATAAATGCCTTTTGTGTGGCATTCAGCAAGATTTTTTTGCCTAAAGTATGAAGAAATAGTTAAAGCTGAGCAGGTGAGGTAAGAGTTGGAACCCAAACTGTGCTTCGCATTACTAAATCCCCCAAGGCTCCATTGTTCTAGTATTTGAGGTTTATAGAATATAACTGCCTGGGTTCTCTCCTATGCCTGTAAATGATTATACGCCTCACATTTCTAGCCCTTGCTAATACTGCCAGTAACAGTAATACAGCCTCCATGTGGTTAACTCAGTTTTCACATCCATATCTTCTTTAATCTTTGTCCAAATCTCAGTTTCTGCCAAAGAATGCATCAGGCACCACGATAAGACTAGGGGAAATGTAACCCTTGCCCCAAATAACCTGTAATGTACTGTAATGTTTTATCACAAAAACTGTACTTTGCACAGTTGTGTAAAAAAGCAACCATCTGCCTGCCAAACCCGTAGCACTCCCACGTTCCGTGGCGCTGCCACCAGGATTCCTGGGTTTTGCCTATGGGATTAGCTGCTGTCAGCCAGTTCCTTCCAAAACTAGGATCGCAGAGTAGCGGTGCCAAGGCACCATCGCTGGCAGGGTTTGTGCCCCGCATGGATCCATGCACGGTGCAAAGGGGCAGAGAAGGCTGCAACCTTCGCTCAGCGCAGGCTGTTCTGGTCGTATAGCGGCAGAGCTAAAGGAGGAACAGCAGACACAGCCAAAAAGCCTCCATGATCAAAATAATCCAGTCTAATACTAGTTATTTTCTTTTTGGGCTTTGATAAGGGAATCATAGCACCTTATAACCTCCTTTTTAGTGTATGCATATGTGCAGGTTTTGGTCATACGGACAATCCCATGAGAAACCTGTGTTTTTCTCAAATTTCTCATGACTCCAGTTCCACCAATCTGCTCTAATCTTCCTTTTCATAAGAGCTGGATAATTCTATGGCACTCCACCAAGGAAAAGGCTTTAACTAAATCATTAAATAGTTCTTCAAAATCCCAAGTAGAAACCTGTTTATTACTATATATAACAGAATATTAAATTTATTAATAAGCCTAAGCATGTTCCAGGCATCTCAAGAGTGAAACATGCTCTTAGCTAGCTCAGCAAATACCAATGAAGCTGAAAAGCCTATTTGCAAATAGACCTCCTAGATCAAAAAAGGAAATGCTGGCCTTCCATTGAGTAGTTCAGGTATTAGTAATTTTACTTCCCACTTGTATCTTTCTTTGTCAGGTTGTATTCCTGGATAGATCTTCAGGTCCTGAAGAATGGGTGGGATATGAACTCAATAGCTCTGCTTTCTCCCTGTGAGGAACCACGTTGTGTGAGGGAATAGGTCTGCCAGCTGCTGTCTCACCACTGCTCCCACACACTGTGTAAGCACTGCTGTTAGGAGAAGTAGCCATGGACCATTGGCTGCAGTCTTTGGTGGTGTTACCACACTTGTTTCTCACACTGCGTTGTAGAAAGACACAGTCCTAAATGACCAATGAGGCTGTGTGGTAGTGAGGGCCAGGTTCTTGAAGAAAAAGATGCTACAACTAGAAAGACATGCACAGCTCTCAAGGGATAGCTAGGGGCTTTGGAAACACCTCAGTAGATGCTACTCTACATTTTAGGCCTCTGAACACATTTAATATCTGGTCTCCAAGACAGTTTTCTCTTGGAGCTCTTTATGTTCACCAAATATCACACTATTGTTCAGTCATCTGAGCCAGGCTATGTAATTACTGACAGGCTGCAGACAGGTGTTAAGACAAGTCTACAGGGCACATAACAAAGAATTAACCTGTCTGCAGCAAAGCTGCCATAGGTGAAGTAACATGTTTGGGCTTGAGATGGTCTAACAGCTTGTTTCCCCATAAAGGAAGAGGCTCGGTGCCCTTCTCCCTGCTCTCCTGCCTTGGCCCTCCTCTCCTCACATGCACTGACTTGTGTTTTCTGACCCTGCACCTAGCCAATTCAATTTACTGGAATCAAGAAGAATATTAAACTAGGAAAAAAGGTGAATCATTTTGTGATGGCATATGGAATTGACTCAAACTGTGAAGAGCACCAAAGTTAATGCAAAGGATGGGATAGGATTGTGTGACTTGGCATGCGTCTAGGGAAAGGAAGAGGAGGAAAAGGAAACAAGATTTTTAAAGCAGTGGCAAGCTGGTAAATATGTTTTGTTGTAATGTGCCACTACTCTTGAATAACAAAAGATCAAGTTCTGTTCATACGCAAGTTCTGTCTACCTTCAGCACCATCCTGCATATACATGTTATTTTTATTTGCCATTATGGATTTGTCTTTCACAGAGTAAGTATATGTGGATAAAGCTAGGAGTGCAATATGACAGATTAGACAGAGAGATGGCAGCAACAAGGTTTTGCTCTAAGGGAAGATAAAATCTGCATATTTTGTAAGCTCATGTCTCAGCTCCCTCCAAGAGTAACAGCAATCTCCTTTGCCTTCTCCATAGGACCTAAGTAGGCTTTCTCCATTTTTTGTTTGTTTGTTTAGCTGGGGGTTTTCTTATCAGTATCCTGGTTTTGTCTGGGATAGAGTTAATTTTCTTACTAGTAGCTGGTATAGTGTTGTGATTTGGATTTAGGATGGGAACAATGTTGATAACACACTGATGTTTTTGTTGTTGCTAAGCAGTGTTTATGCTAAGTCAAGGACTTTTCAGCTTCCCATGTTTTGCCAGTGAGGAGGTGCACAACAAGCTGGGAGGGAGCATAGCCAGGACAGCTGACCCAAACTGGCCAAAGGGGTATTCCATCCATACCATGTGATGTCATGCTCTGTATATAAATTGGGGGAGTTGGCCAGGGGAGTGCTGCGCCTCGGGAACTAGCTGAGCATAATTTAGCGGGTGGTGAGCAATTGTGCTGTGCATCATTTGTTTTGTATAAATAACAGCAACATCAAATTATTTAATTATTTAATTATTTTTGTTGTTGTTATTGTTATTGTTATTATTATTATCCTCTTTTTTTCTGTCCTATTAAACTGTCTTTATTTCAACCCATGGGTTTCAGTTTTTTCCAATTCTTCTCCCCACTCCACTGGGGTGGTGGGGGGAAGTGAGCGAGTGGCTGTACGGTGCTTAATTGCCAGCTGGGGTTAAACCATGGCACATAGATTCTAGAAACAGATCAGCTTTTAATCTTCCTTTCAAAAATCTGTAGAGAAACTATGAATCTAGACATCAAATAAATAAATGATAATTAAATGTACTGCCCATGAAAGACTTAACATGATTAAATTGGAGAAAAAGGAGGAAAAGTAATGATTGGCAGCAACTAGTCATCACTCCAGTGTTCAAAGTTTTTGCAGATTAACTCAGACATTTTCTGTTTCTGTTGAAGTCAAAGACAATATTTCCATTGGCTGCAGTTGGAGCAGTTTTAATCTTTTAAGTTTTGAACAGTCCTGGTTTTCAATCTAAAATAATAAGGTACAATATTATTTCAAAACTGACTCAATTATCTGATGTATGGATTCATCATTAATTTTAACACTTATCTGACTATTTCCTCATTCTTCTGCTGAGATTAATTTAAAAGAAAAGGCACCTCACAAGCAACCCTCCCTTGAAAGGTCATCTAAGGCTTCCTTTTCCACTTCTTAAGCTCTGTGGGAAGTACAGCTTCAGCCCCATTAAAAACAAAACACAGCCAGAACAACCCGTGTTCTTCTTGCAACAGTGTCCTGGGGTGAACATGGCAATGACTCACTGTTGCTTTTGGCACCCTGCTTTAGACAGGCAGGTACAGCTGGCAGGTATGTGGGAGCCTTGGGTGTATGGCAGCGAATGGGCTACACACGCCAAAACGGACAGCCTCAGGGAAATGTTTGATGGGCAGCAAGGCAGATGCCTGGACATAAGCTACCAAGGGTAGCTAAGTCATTGTCCACACAGTGCTGCCGATACAACATAGGACCTATTGGACCACCCTGCCACCTATGTTGGCAGCTGGAGACTGGGTGGGATATCCTAGAGTAGTCAAGAGGGCATCTACATATGAAAACCTTCACCCTTCTTGAATATCCCTGGAGCTGGTATGATAAGAAATCATGAATGAAAGAGCTAAGCCACACAGAGAGCATACTTGCTGGTTTTCCTGAAAAGGTTCTCTTCTGAAACCTTTAAATGGATGATAGCTTTCCACTTCAGCATCTTTTTAAGAAACAGGGTATTTGTGTTGCTTTTTACTTTGCCGTAGTGTAATGACTTGTGAGTCTGAAGACGGAGGCTTCCATGTTGCAGCTGCCACTACCTTACGGGCAGCAATCAGCCTAGTGCTCACGGTACCACAAATGCTGCCCTTGTGTTGTCTCCTGGGAAAGAGGAGAAATGGATGCTTTACCTTATTCCATGAACTTGGGTCAATCTGTCCACCTCCGGGATCCTTCTACGACAGGAATCCATTCTTCTGTGTGCATGCATGTGGGCATTGGATATGGTGGTCAGTTCTGGGATAGATCAGAGGGAATTTCAGGTTTTCAACTTCACATTTCCCTGTAATACCTTTAGGCATTTTTCTGCACTGCAGAAAAATATCTGTACTGCAGAAAATCTTACAGTCAGTCAGTCAGTCAGTCAGAAAAGTGGCAGCCTGAGGACTTTGGCGTAACTGTATGAGAGGAAAAGATGGACATTTTCTGGGGTTAGGCCAAAACATGCTGCTCGCTGAAAGAGCTCTGCTGCATTTGCTGCAGAATGTGGAAGGATTTTAGGGTTGAGCGGGGAACTTGAGAGGAGGGTAGGACTAGTGCCACAGCGAGTGCAGCTGGACATGGCTGTGTCGTGCAACCTGGGGGAGGCAAGACATGATTTCACAGCTTCCTTAGTCTTCATTTTTTAGTTTTCTATCTTGGACTACTGAGTCCTAGCACTCAGCTACAGCTGCATTCAACTTTCAGAGTAATGACATCAAATATTACATTTTTAATTTTCTACTCAGAGCTGTACTGGGAACAAGTTCAGCAAATAAAACAAGGTGCAGAAAGACAGTGCTAATAAAAATCCTACCCAGATTCTCATTAAGAAATCTCTGCTGTTCCTGTGTACTGAATGAAGCAGGGATCTCTTGAAAGGAACATAATGCAGCGGTATCATTAAAAAGGTGTATCATAATATGTACACAACAGGGTGCCACATTAAATGTGAGCTTAATTCTGGCATTTTGTGACATTAGAGGGACTGACTTTGCATTGATAATTTTCTTTCAGTCCAGGCCCATGTTTTCTGGGGTGTGTGTGTGTGTGCATGTGTGTGAATAACGTCCTAGGTTTACAAAAATGAAGGTGAAAATGCACATCTGCTGTGTAGCCACCATACATACTGATGCTGATGCATTCATCAGCAAGTCAGACATTTTCAATTCACAGCACTGACGTCTGCCATTTGAACTTGTGCACTAAGAGATAGGCTGTCCTCCCCAGCGAGTCAGTCCCAAAAGGATGCTAAGACACATGTCTTCCCACTGCCTTTCACACATTATATGCTGATCAAAGAAATCTGTTTATTCCCAGCTGCAGAAGAAGTTGAGATGAACTGAACACAGAGCTGCTCAGCTATTTTTTCATCATTTCTTTGTGATAAGTGTGTATCTTGCGCCGGTCCGTTGGGTCCTTGTGCTGATCCTTGCCTTGAAGTCTTCACAAGAGCGTGAGACTGGCCCAGCTGGAGCAGCTGCAGCAGTGCTGCGTGGAGACGGCAGATCTATCAGACCCTGCTGAGTTCAGAAACCATCTCCAAAGACTGGTGTAGCAGGGTCTCCTGAGCACTTACAACCTACATTTGTTGGATGTGTGGAATTTGAGGAGTTCTTCATATAGCTCAACTCCCACCTCTCCAAACAGGAAATTCTCCACCAAATTCGTAGCTACTGAAGGATCAAAGCTCAAAGGATCAACCATAGTTTTGTTAACCTAGGAAACATGGCATGTTTCCCACCTGGTCATCTTCTCAACAGTGACTGAACCCTCAAAAAAAGACTTATTTCAAGCCTTGTCTTATTCTCAGCCATGACAACCATTTTTGTCAATATTTTCTAATGACGGGCATTCTTAGAGATATCCAGGATGCAAACTTTTCAGCTGTATGAAAGTTTTGCAAAGTCAAATGAGGATCTTCAGATGTGAACTGCTGGACACCTGTTCCTGCAAATGCTGGCTCTGTTTATGGTGCCAGTCAGAAAACACTAAACAGAACTTGGTCAGAAATTGCTGTTTTCTGTCCTGATTGAAATGGTATTTTTACCTAAGGCATATCACTTCATTTTCCCCACTGTAATATAAAGATAATAGCTGCTATTCAATAGCATATTACACTTGTATTTGTGAAGGAAGCAAGTTTCTGCTTCTCAGGTTTCTGCATTTGATAACTTGTCCCACTTGCACACTTTGCTTTTCCAAGACCCGCAGAGCCAATTGGTAGCAGAATCCAAAACAGAATTAAACCCAAGAGGGATCAGAAGACAGAAATTGTCCTAGTTGATGGGGAATGTTTGCTTGAGTGCACAAAGGATGTAGTCAATTTTAAATATTCTCATCCTTTTGAAACACTAAGAGATCTACCAGTAGAAACTGCAACTTTGAAAGGAACATTGTTATTTTGGGGGCTGCTACCAGAAGTAATTGTAATTGCATACTAAATATTTAGTATCATAGAATGGTTTGGGTTGAAAGGGACCTCAGAGATCATCTAGTTCCAACCCCTCTGCCATGGGCAGGGACACCCTCCACTAGACCAGGTTGCCCAAAGCCCCATCCAACCTGGCCTTGAACACTTCCAGGGAGGGGGCATCCACAACTTCTCTGGGCAACCTGTTCCAGGGCCTCACCACCCTCACAGTGAAGAATTTTTTCCTAATATCTAGTCTAAATCTACCCTTTTTCAATTTAAAACCATTACCCCTTGTCCTATCACTACCTGCCCTTGTAAACAGTCCCTCTCCAGATTTCTTGGAGGCCCATTTAATTGTTTTCTGGCAAGTGCTGACCTAGTAGAGGAGCTCTCCTGAACCAAGCTTTAATTACTGACCCACCAGTAGAACTTTAGCTTCTGAAAGCAGAATCCAATAAGCTGCTGTCTTAGCGAATTCTGACCGCACTCCCTGTTACTTTTGACAACCTGACTAATTCCATCCAAACCAAATAGCTGTTCATGTGCCCCCTAAAATCTCAGCTTTCTGCTTACATCTCAGGACAATTGGAGATGAAAACATGTAAAATTTGTGGATGGGTTTCTTTGTGGCTGTTCTGATGTATCTGTGGGCCATACTATGGTTATATATAATCAATACGACATGATAAACTACATCACTACATGGGAGCAGTGCTATGAAAATCAGGTCTCCAGTTCCTTGGTAGTCAGAGACCCAATATGATGCTATTTGGAATAATCTAAAAGAGACAGATTTTCTTTAAGAAAACAAGTGATCAGATCCTTTTTATAAGTTCAGTTTGTTTTTCTGCTGACACATCATCAAGTGAAGCCAGAACTATATGGACTTCCTTCAGGAGGAAATTCATCCATTTCTTATCCCTGTAAAACTTAGGCTGGTCTCCATTGTCAAGCAATGTCATGCTATTCCTCTGAGCTAACAAAAAAGACCAGTGACTCAGCATGTGTAGCTTGTAATTCAATATCAGGTGAAAAGTTGGAACAGCATGCCAACATTTCATCCTAATGTTAATGTATTATCTTCGGGAAAGTCCAAAGGGCAGCCTTCTGGAATGCGAATAAATGAATACCTTTAGCCTTAATTAATTATAAGCCCTCTGCTTGTTTTCTAGATGGCACCTGTTCTTCCTAAATTAATTTAATTCCTCATTTGGATCAATAGATCAAATTTGCCACCAACTTTGCCACTTTCCTGCTGAGAGTGGTAAGAAGCAGTCGAAGACAGACTAATTGTGACAACTGATATTTTCTCTGACTAGTGACTTGGTTTATTTTAATCCTCTGTACTGTAAATTATTTCCAAAAGCTTCAAGTGGAAAATGCAGATGTAAACAGACTTTTGGTACTTCCAGGACGACAGCTTGCACAATAGTTTCAGGAGAAAAAGTAGTTTCAGGAATTAAATTCAGGTGACTTTCTTATCAAAGTGCATTTCTGTTTGTGGGGAGAAGGGGGTGTATAGCCAGAGGAGACAGCACCCCTTAAAGTATTTGTGGGGAGATCACAATGTAGCAGCATCATTTCCCATGAGTTCACCAGCACAGGGTGACCCGGGAGCCCTCCCAGGCTTGTCCAGGTCTCTCCTGCCCATGCCAATGAGGAGCACACACGGAGGAGCCTTTTACACGTGTCATGGTCTGATACAGCCCAAATCTACGAATTAATTTTGCAGAGGGAGATGAGAATTTGTCAAGTTACTTAGTCACTACCAAATTGAAGCATAATTAAAATAATGGAGCAAAAAGCTCTATATACTGTTACCCATGTAATAACAGTCCTCTCCAAAAAAACATAAATTCAGGGCAATTTAATTTAAATTTGAAAACATAATTGGTTTGTAACATGATTCTAGATTTGCTGAATGTCCCTGGTGTCAGGCTACGGTGTGTCTTATGTGCCATTGTGCCCTTCTACAATGTGACAAGTCCCTATAATTTCTGTCCAGTCATCCTCCGTTGGCCCCGTTTCACATGAGCAAACTTGCTAGCAAACCAGTAACTTGGTATTTGTGTGATATACTGAGCATGAAACACCTAGAGCCAGGTGGCACTGGGACAGACTGTCATTGCACAACTCTGCTACGCTATCAGCAGAGGAAAGCCGACACTCCTTCACCAGGCTAATAAGAAACAGTACCGAAGACATCGGACAAAGTCTTTGTTTTATTAAACTGTATGTCTTTCTAACACAATATGAGGAATGCACTCATTTTTTCTATTTTTTTCTCTTTAAACTTCTCAAAATCCTTAATACTCCAATGTTAACAGCCACAAAATGGAAGTTTTTTGCAACTCTCAGTGGGTCCAGCAACTTTAATTCGATTTCTGTGGGCCAGTTCCCTGGTATTGAGAAGATGCTCCTTCGGCAGCGTGGCCTTCTGACGCTGGAGAATCACCGAAGGCTTCTCTCTCGTATTCGCCCCTCCATGAACAGAAACCCCGGCCACAGGAATTTGCTGAAAGATTGATCTTTCGCAAGGAACTGCAGATTCATTGGAAACAACATTTCATGGGCACACACCAGTTTTGACCAATGCTTCAAACCAGAGGGGTCCCCTGGGAATGTGGCAGGTCACTTGGTGGCTCTGGGGTGGTGTGGTGGGCAGGACACAACCTTGCCGCACCGGTTGCCCGTGAGCTGGCAGCTTGGGCTTTCTGCAGCAGAGCTGGAAGAGTGGAAATGGTGAGATGCCCAGGTTTGTGAGAAGCTTCGGCAGGTTTGCGCTTGGATCCAGAGGGGCTAGCCCACATGCCCGGCTGTTTGGGCTCACCTTCTGCCTGGCAGTCCCACCAAGGAACAGCCTGTGTGCCCTGGGGGCTGCCAGGAGGAGTCCCACGCAATGTGGGCAGCTGATTGCTCCGTTTAGCTTTTCAAAAACCCGGTGACTTTTCTGAAGCGATACTTTCAGAGTCTCCTCTCCTGGCATTTTCAGTTTGCATTCCAGTTTGAAAGAACTGCTGCTATTTGCAAACCGTATGACTTACGCAGCCCAGTTACAGAAGCAGTCGCACCCTCTGCATTCATGCAGAAAAAGCTGAAAAGGACTGCTCTGCTAAGGCTGAGAAATTTCTTCAGGGGTAGAAATTTTTTTTTTGAACTTTCATTAGCCAGAATTGTGCTAAAAGATGTAGTGCTGCATCCCTCACCTGCTCATTCCTACCCTCTCCCTCGAGTTTGCACAAGCCGGACCTGAACGACAGAGGAATTCATCCGGCTGAAATTTCAGCCAATGGGAACAAAAACGCAAGCTGTAATCTGGCCCGACGTCATGATGTGGTTTTCCATGCAGCTGCACAGAGACGTGTGCCGGTGGGAGGCAGAGCTGGAGGGGACGGAGGGAGCTGCCTCTGGCGGGGAATGGGGAGGAGGATGCAGGGTGGTCTCTTCTGATGGCTCTGGGAGCTTGTGCTTCCGCACGAGGTGAGGTTACGTGAGGTGGCCGAGCCCAGGGGGTGGCTTTGACCTCCCACCTCCGCCAGAAATTTGTGAGTCTTGGTGAAATCTCTCTGATCCTCACTTCCCCCTTGCAGAGACAGCACACATGTGAGTGCCAAGCAGTCACCAAAATGGCAGAGATGAGCATGTGCCAACCTGGGCTGCGTATGAGAAATGGTGTGTAGGAGAAGCTGGGAGGTGCCCCCACCCCAGCTGTCCTGGGATTTCACTCACAAGGTAAATGATGAGCATTTGTTGTACAACTGTGTGCTTCAGGGGGCCTTTTCAGAATGACGTTGCACAAAATGGACTTTTTTTTGGTGTGTTAACAAACCAATTCAGAGTTGTGGAGCACTTGTGCATCTGCACAGTAGCCCTTAGAAGGGATTTTGTGGACCAGCTCCAGGCTTGGAGAAACAGAAGCATGTGGAAACAGGCTGTCCTCAAACAGGGGCAGGCAAAAGAAAGTTTCAAGGTCCTTTACAAGTTAGTGGCTGGGTTTTTTTTTTCTGTTTTCCAACACAGAACAGCTAAATATTCTCATCTTGTTGGAACACTTATGTCTTGTTTGACTTCTCTTTCATCTTCTTTCTTTCATCACCTTCTTTCTTTCTTTCTCTGTGACTGGAAAAATATATGTTAATTTGTGGAGAATTTTGCAAAAGACAAGAAGGTAAGCAAGCTACGTTCGCCTTTGTAGCGTAGGTCAACTTGTTGGTACTTGCTGTCAAACAATGTGTGGAGGTTTTAACTGCTGGGAAGATGGTGGTGACTGCAGCACTGGAGTGCCTTGCTCTAACCACTCACACATGTACAGCGGTTGTTGAGCATATGCAGAGAGCTCAGAAAAAGGCATAGAATGGCCTGAGGACTTGAAAACCTGCTGTATAGAAGCTCAGATTTTTTTTTAATCTATTAAATGGATAAATGTAATTTTCTGAATTTATTTTTTCAAAGAAAAAAAATGTCTTGATTTGAGATTTGCTATCTTTTTCCACATATTCTCTACTTTACTGAGCAGTTGTGAATATTATGCAGGAATTATTGGGTGCAGCTTTATGCAGTTTACTAGGTGGGAGATCAGACCTTAAATATCTAAACCTGATGTCCAGGCACAGAATCCAGAACACACTGACACAACAAATAGTTTATTCGTTGAATGTAGCACCTTCCCCTGTGGAAATATGCACAAATATATTTTTATTTTCACACTTCCCCATGACTTTTTGATTTTTCAGCCTACCATGAAGGCAGGTTTTGGTAATCACAATGTCTATCCATCTGTCCTACTCTAATAACTTTTAAACCAACTGCCACACTCTAACATCGTGCAGTAGTGTGACACACAGCTCAAAGGCATTAGAGCAGGATTCATTTCACCTAAGTTTAGACTTCCATAGTATCAATGTCTTCATCTGAGATAGTCACCTTATGTTGTCCTTACAGTTAGTGGAGACCAGTTGGCACTTTTAACCATGATTCAAGTGACCTGATTTAGATGTCTATTTTGGGATGGGATGAATCATGGGCTAAGAGTGCCTTTCTCTCTTTACTGCCTAGTTGGGATGATCAGCTGAGATGAATAGTGGCACAGTGGAATTTTCTACATGACTTCTGAAGACCAGCTCTACATAAGAAAGGAAATTTAGTGAGGCAAAACTGAAGTGTGTGCTCACCAGCAGCGTTGGGGCCAGTCAGCGCGGTTATCAGGCTGCCAGCCAGCACATGCCCCTTGTTGGGAGGCAGAGGAACCTCATGCTGCCCTTCACCTAGCTGGTATTTAGAGGACGTGAGAAGATGATGAGTGTAGTGTTGAGGTGAGGAGAAAGTCATACAGACCTTTAGGGTCAGGAGAGCTGGCAGAGTTCTTCTGTTGGGTGGAAAAGAAAATAAGACTCAAGTTCAAAAGAAACACAGCTTCACTGGATTTACTGCTCAGAGAATTAATTGCTTATTCCCATGAACTCACCACAACTCTGCATGCTGTGACTGCTCAGATAAAACAACTTCTACAATAACCCTTTCAACATTTAGAGATCAAGCCCTACCTCTGTTCAGCTTATGATGCAAATTTCCATTTCCAACTTGATAATATTCAAACAAGCACTTCTGGTGTTTCTTCCCCCACAGCCACTCTATCTTCTCAGAAAAAGTCACTATAAACACCTCAAACCCACCTCATTCTTTACTCTGAAAGTCCTCAAGCCTGCTAAAGTCCTGATGATGACTGAGTGGTTGCTTTGCTGAGGCTGCTGCCTAGGACTTTCCACTTGATGGCTCCCAGTTCAAGTTTTGTCAGAACATCTCTCTGTTGTGCACAGTAAAAGTCTTAATCAATGAACCCAAGTCTGTAAAATTTATGTTAATACAAGTAAATAAGTAAGAATACATTACCGTACCGGTTCTGTCCTGCATGTGTGAATGTTGGCGGTATTCCTTCTAAAATGAAGGGTCTGGGAGTTGTTATGTCTCTAAAATATACTCCCCACTAAAAAGTTGCCTGTTTAAGCTCAGTCACTTGTTTGTTTGTGGAAGGACACTGAGAAGCTGGATCGAGCCGTACCTGCAGGAGAGGCAGCCACGGACAACAGCAACAGGAGCAAACAAGAACCCAGAAAGGGCCGTATCCCCTGCTAATCCCTGCGATATCATTGAATGAAAAGAGTCACCATCACCTTAATAACTGTGGTAACAGTTTGTGCCTTGTCACGGTGACTCTTGGCGTTTCATAAGGCAAGGCATTATTCAAGACTGGCCTTAGTGAAAATGCAGTTGCTCCCACAGGCATGTTCTCATTTTAGGATCACTTGTTAATGCATATTTATTTAGTAATTTACTTTCTGGGAACAATTGCATTCATGTTCACTTTTTCATTATCAGCAAAGCGTAACTCATTGCCCTGTTTTTCAGAAGGCACAACTGAGCGAGTGAGCGAGTTGCTTGCTCAAAGCTGTGCAGTGGGTCAGCGACTCACCAGCAGAGCAGTTCAAATGGCAGGCAAGTTTTGTTTGTGTTTCATTCCAGGAAAAACAGAACAAGTAAAGCAGGATGGGAGAAAAGCTTCAAAACAAATGAACTGGAACAATCACTCCCAAGCTGATGCTGTTCAGAGTCCTACACTGAATGATCAACAGTGAATGCCAGATCCTCATTTCATCCTCGAAAGCTGCATTGTCCAAAAATCTCCGGCAAGGTTGCTGTCTGTTGTCCATGATTCTGCTTGTTGGGTATCTTCGTCTTCCTGGCGGGACAGCAGAAGGAAGCATGGCGCGTGTGTCATCCTTGTTGTCTTGCTGAGGGAGCAGAGGCCTTCTGGCCATGATGTAAATGAATAACTCATTCCTCAGCATTTTCCAGTCTGCTTCCATTCGTGTTCTTGGTTATCAATACTGACCATACTCTGTCCTCACTTCACTGCTTTCTCTGGTGTTCTCACATACTTTCATTCCTATTTCACCCACAACTACCCAACTATTTTTTGTCTCTGCACTCTGAAGGAGGGCCATAGGGACTTTTTTACAAAACACCAGTAAGCCAGCATTGGGAAGGTTCAAAAGCAATCTCTAAACACTAAGCTACCTGCGTGCACATGTATTTGTTCTGCACCAGCCTGTTAAGGCTTAAGAACATGAACTGTTGCTGCACAGTATTTCAAGTGAGTGAAACAAAGCATGTGAACTTCTACAAATAAGAGACACAACAGCCTCAAAACAAAACTTCAAGCCAACGAAATCTTCAAGTGCAGAGAAAGATAGGTACTATCTAGAGTGGAATTCAGTTCAAGGTGGAGGTCCTTAAATTAATGCATCTAAATGTAGGTATATATAAAAATATGCTTGCTGTGTAGGTTTTGACTATGGAGATCAATGGCTCAGTGGAGACCAGTGGCGTGATTCAGTTGCCTAAATGTTGGTGCCATTTGAAGTATTTCAAAAGTCTGAGATATGTGGCTGGCACTTACAATGCAGGGGAAACCCATGTCCTTTTGGGATGGCTGGATGCCAGGCAGGACACCCTCCCAGTGCTCAGATGGTGCTGGACATTTATGTGTGAATCTTGTCTTTAGCCAATATATTCAACAAAAGTCTAAGGAGCAACTCAGCTCATCCTAAAGTAGGACCTTATGGGTGACTGAATAAATCACTTTATATGCCTGTATTGGCTGATATTGTACCTTTGGCTGTATATAACTGGAGGTTTAATACCTAGTGCGTATATAGATGCCTAAATTTATGCTTCCTGACCTTGAGTTGCCCTTGTGTTTCAAAGGAGCAGCAGATATGAAAACACTTAAATTACCCAAGAGCTAATGCCTGTGACCACTCAGTTTCATCACTTGCATGACTGATGTGGCCTTTTTAAGTGGTCTGCCCTTCCAAGGAGATACCATCATATGGGAATTCTTTGAACTCTTATTTATCATATGAACAGATCCAACTTCTGGTAGCGTGACCCAAACTTACATATCTTCCTGCTCTGCTTCTGCTGGGTGAACCAGTCTCTTTTCTGTGGCTCCCTGCCAAAACTTCAGTCCAGGAGACAGGCATATCTTTTGTTTCAAAGAGTGGTTTGATAAAGAAGTATTCAAGCTGCTGCTAACAGCTTAGGGTGTTATTTATTACTCACATAACACCACAAGAGAGCTCTGCATTGAATTTTAATACATGATTTATGGTCTCTGCTTTCATTTTTTTTCTCAGCTTTTGCTAAGATTCCTTTGGAGTCTAAGTGCTTTGCTGTTCACCTGGCCTGACATGTCTGCTTCTCCTTCAGAGAGCTGATCTGTTACTTCTGACAATGTGACCAAGGTGTCCTTTTGCCAGAACTTGACACCAGCAATGAAGCAAAGAGACCCCGAAATGTCACTGACCGTCGCGTTGGCTGCTTCAGTGCATTTGCTATTGTTCCAGCGAGCGTGATCTAATGGAAAGCAGAACATTCTTATTATAGCAAGCTATAATTCACTGGCTGAACTCTCAAGTGTATGCAGCGACCAGCGTAACAGCTTCAGAGCAGCAGCTGGGCCAGGAATCTGTTGGCTGCACCGTTCTCCCAACAACATGGGAAAGAACTGTTTTTCCCATCTGCTAAACTTCAGTAATTTCAAAAATGTGTTCATGCTGCACTGGGATGAAAGCAAAAAATGTTCTTGCAAGAACTTGTCCTGAGCCGAAATATCAGCATTTAGGGCACTGGTTTGGCAGGCAGAAAACCAATCTATTCAGCCTCCCTCTCCAAGGGTGGTAAATATCAAATTATTTATTCAAACTGGAACAGCTCTGACAGAGGAGACTTAGAAACTTTTTAGTAGGTTGCTGGTGAGATCACATATCTGGAACATGCAAGCAGAGTTCCTGGTGCAAGCCGAAAAAACAAAAGATATACTGCAGGGATGATGCTCTCTTGTGGCCAGAAATTCATCCTGGACCTGAGAAGCTGCTTTCAGATGAAAATGTTGTCAAATCTCATGCATTGTTGTGCACTTTAACGAATCAGAATTTTTCAGCTCATCCTCATTGATTACACCTTGCATTTGTCAGATCATTGCACCAGCCTGTTGGGATCATCCAGGATTATGGTCTTCAGCGTGGCACCATGCCCAGCCGACTGGGACGCTCCAACTCCGGCTCCTTCCGCAGGGCACCGTCCCGTCCCCGCTGCCCGCCCCGCTGCCCGCCCCGGGGGCTGCCAGCTCCGTCCCTCTGGTGCCCTCCAGCGTCTCCTTTCCGAAGCAACTCAGCAGAAGAAAAGCCCTGAGTGATGCCCCATTGGGTAATGCGTGAGGATCAGGCGCCGAATTTAAGTTTGAATTTAATTTACTGGGTAAGCAGTCTATCCTTGACCAAAGGCAAGAAATTGAAGCGCCCGGCTGTCATTAACCTAGGCTGAGAAAGCCAAGCTTTGCTACGTTCAGGAAAGCAACAGGGCATTCCTGGTTATCTGAGTAGCTATTTGGAGTGCTGCCTTATCAGAGATCTTCTCTGTATAGCCGTAGTTAAACGATGGCATTACTGAACATAGAATGAGACGTCATGATTTGTTGTGGCCGGTTTAAGTGACAGGAACACAAGTTATGGACCGCAAGACTTTTATTCTGAGTTTTTCTCTTTGTAATTTCAACAAATTCACTATTTGGCTCAGAATAATCCCATCCATAACTAACACAAAATAAAAGCAGTCTGTTCAATTAACTTCAGCAAAATTCTAACCCTACCGATCTGAACAGCTATTCTCACGTCACTGTGTGGGGATTCTACTTAAGGAATACATGGTGTTCTTCAAATGAAAAAAACAATACATTACTATAGGCTTGCGTAACATTTACCTTATAATCAATTTAAAAAACCCAAGAAACAGACCAATTTATAGGCCTCTGCATACTGCGTTTAAGTTGGCATAATGGACACCATAAATCTATGCAAGACTTACAGCTAAATTATGGATAATTTAGGGGAAACCAGCTTTCACTAAGTGAATATTTCACTGGCATTGTTTAACTGTTTTTGAAGAAAATGATGATATAATAAGCTCTGAAATGTATCTGGAATATAGAAAAATAAAAGTTTTCTCAGAGGCTTGAGTTACAAAGCAAATATTATAAGAAATAAAGTATCCAGCTAATTTTTACTTTAATCCATGTTTTTTACTTTAGTGAAGCTGGAAAAGAATGCATTTGTCAAGACTTGCTTAAAATCTTTTTTTCTTTTATATCATGTCTAATTGTAAGTTCTGTCTTTTTGCCAGTTTTTACTACACAGATTCACGACTTGACTCTTGTATTTTGTTCCCTCAAAATCACCCCTGATTTTTGATCTGCTCTACGTTAGCTCCTGGCAATGATATACTTTATTCTTTACTTTTTTATTCTTTGACATTACTTAACATTATTCTTTCTACCCCAGCTACTTGGACTATTTTGAAGATCATAACCAGAAGACGAAGAGCCTGCCAGTTCAGAAACAGGTCTTAAGTTGCTGTGATACTCTGTTAGTTTCTATCTTTACAGATAAGCCCTGGATGATCAGTTTACTATCTGCTCTTGATAAAAGATCGTAGGTGGTTGTGTTGCTGTAGAAGATTTGGTTGGAAATTTAACATTTCTTGCCTGTTCCCCTCTCTGGCTTCAGGAAGAAGTCATCTAGCAATGACTTACATCAGTAGCACATAGTTCAGCCTTTTTGTGGTGAGGACATAGCAATGCCACATTGGCCTTGCTCCCCCCCATGAAGTCAGGACTTGTGTGCTGCTACCCCTGGCAGGAGACCAAGGGAGACCCTTGCTCTTCTCTTTCTGCAGAAGAGCAGGTTGCAATCCCTCTCATACTGCTGTGATCTTGGCTATGTGTCCTTACAAATGGTAAAACTTTGGTTAGAGTAAGTGAATACCATAGCTTACGCTAAGTCTCTTTCTACAGCTTATGCCTCCACACAAAGAAATATGTTTATGCTAAAGAAACGCTCTCCCTTTTTTCTGGCAACGGCATTATTCACATGAAAGGACGCATTTGAGACAATCAAAGATTCAAGTCCAGAGTCTGAGGACCTTTGGGAAATGATTTACTGATACACCTCAACACTTCATGCTTGCTGGGCAGAAGTTCTGTACTTATGTTCTCTAAATCTTTTGCTTTCTGAGTCACACCTCTATCCAGGTGAAATATAAGCTGCAGGCTCTAGAGATATTTTTGTTCCCAAAAAAATGTTTTAACCACTTTCTTTACACTGGTAAATTACCAACCATCTATCACAGAATCACAGAATGGTTGAGTATGGAAGGGACCTCTGGAGGCCATCTGGTCCAATCCCTCTGCTCAAACAGGGCCACCTAGAGCCGGTTTCCCAGGACCATGTCTAGCTGGCTTTTGAATATCTCCAAGGATGGGGTCCCCCACAACCTCCCTGGGCAACCTGTGCCAGTGCTCAGTCACCCTCACAGTGAAAAGGTGTTTCCTGATGTTCAGAACCTCCTGTGTTTAAGTTTGTGCCCACATTTCCTCTGGTCCTGCCACTGGGCACCACTGAAAAGAGCCTGGCTCTGTCCTCTTTGCACCCTCCCTTCAAGGTTCTTATTGAGATTGGTGAGATCCCCCCTGAGCCTTCTCTTCTCCAGGCTGAGCAGTGCCAGCTCTCTCAGCCTCTCCTCATAAGAAAGATGCTCCAGTCCCTTCATCATCTTTGTGGCCCTATGCTGGACTCTCTCCAGTAGCTCCATATCTCTCATACTGGGGAGCCCAGAAATGTACACAGTAGTCATCAGGTAGTAACAACGTTTGATCCTACTGTCCTGGACCACACTCAGACATCATCACTTGAATGGATTTCTCCCCTGATGGAAATGATGCATATACTTAGCATTCGAGTAGCTTTCTACCACCATTTGAGACAGGAAGGTGAGAACAGCAATGTAAATGTTGATAATAATTTGTTTATATGGGATATTTACAACAAGTTATAATCACACAGTGATTCTACATTTAGCAGAGCATCTTGGACAACGGCTTCAGTGCATTTTAGACACTGTAGGTACCCAAGGCAGCCAGGACTAGGGGCATATTAGCAGACTGACAGGACAACTGCGCACTTCTGGACTGCAGGTAGAGACGAGGGGCAAATAAATCCTCTCCTCCAGGCTTGACCTGGTGCCCCACAGATTGATACCTAATGCCATTTGAGATGCCCTGGGACACCTGCACAAGGTACATTTAGACAATGAAGTCCTGACCTCCAGGCTTGATGCATAGGTGAGCATGCCTGCAGGCATGTAGCAGCTTTTCAGGTGCCCTAAGGAGCTGCTGTAGATGTGCATAGGTCCTGGTTCATGGCCAGCAGGCTCACCTGGCTGCCTTGGCTCACCTGGCTGTGAGCAGCCATAAAGGCGGCCTGGTTAGAAGGGGAAAGTAGCTGAATAGAGAAAATTGTCTGCTGAAAAATACTGACCAAGCAAGGCCCACCAGCCTGGGACTGCGAGCCTGGGGATGAGGCCTGGGAAGCACAAGCATCCTTGAAAAGTGCAGCTAGGGATCTAGAAACTGGAGGTATCCCATGGTACCACCGTGAGCACAAAACCAAGGGATTGTAATGGCAACTTATCATCTGAGAAAGTGGAAAACAGCCTAGAAAAATAAAATTGCAGAAAACAGATTCATCTATCGACTGTTAAAAGTGAAAAATAGAAATTAACAGCATCTATTGGATGCTTGAAGTAGGATGTCCTACACCCTCTTATGTCTCTCTGTTATAAAAAGGACTTAATTTTTATCCAAGCTGGAGCCTCTCTCTGAGAACTTCCCAGATGAATCCCACATGGACTTTTCATGAGCTCTTGGGCTCTCACTGGGGACTCTGGCTGACTCCAGACTCCATGTTGGGGATCCACTTTGGAGTGCGACTCAGTTATCTTACTGCTTGGGTCTGTCCTCCCCTCTTTCAGGGCTGGTTGGGTGTCCCACCCTGGGATTGATTTGTTCCTCCCTTTTGGGATGGTTTGGCTCCTGAAATCTAATCCACTTAATGTAAATATTATATATATTCATATAAGTAATCTATCATAAGTATACCTGCTGTCATATTATTGTTGATAAATTTGCTTCACTAATGATAAGTTGTAGTAATCTGTAATAGTATATACCTACTTGGATGTTGCTGTCATTGGTTGTGCCACCCTACTGCTGGATGCTATTATTGATTGACACCATATTGATTGATATTGTATTACTGATTGCTGATAATAATTTGTAATAGCTTGATGGATAATAATTCATATTCACTTTATTAATCTTCATATTAACTTTATTAGCTGTAGGTATATTTGCTAGCAGTGATTTTTGTGGTATTTATGGTAAACTGTAATAAAGTAGAGAAGTTTAGAGGATAAAGCCTCCATGTCCATGTGTATGACGGAATCCTAGGAACCTGCTGTCGCAATCTCTGCAAAGCTGCACGCTGGGTAACTCTTCAGGGTGTGACATCTGCCGAATGCCAAATCACGCTTTGAACAAAGCCGTTGGTGTCAAAACACCGGGAATGCTTTTTGGCGCTTCACACCCTCTCATCTGTCGCACAACTTAATTGCAGATCAGAATTCAGACTAATTTTTTCCCTTGAAATTTAGATGCTTTTATTTCCGACACTGTTACTCATACAATCCAAATTAAAACACGTTAAATTGCTAATCGGACATCTGATCTATCATCATTTCTCATTAGGCATTTTTATTACAACAAATGATTGTGAAATTCATTGTTAAAAAACAAGCTGTCGTCCTTGTAATAAAATGAAAAAGATAAAAGTGGCTTCAGTGTCACACTGTGTAGCTTATTGAGAAGGTGCTTTGACAGCCGGGGTGTAACAAACATTCCAGTCGGCTGATATGAAAGCACGGATCAGCACAGGGCTCAGAAAACAAAGCATGTTTCAACTGCAACCAGGCATTTGTCAGAAAGAGTCTCACAGTTTCCAACTGATTTTATAATAAGAATAATTTGTGCTGTGTATCGACAGTTTTATTTAAAGTATACAACGAAAAATACCAACAAACTGTTATTCCTCTTAACGACAACCGCTGCACTACAGATTTTAATTTTTTAGTAGTAACATTCTCACATTACACTTACAGATTTTTTCTGTTGAAATATGTTCCCTTGTGTTATCACAGTCCATCTTAAAGTGTATAATTAGAAAACCTATTTGTATAAGCAGTATGTCTAACACTTTTAAGCCAGGAAAATGCTTTACACAAATAAGTTATATTTTAAACATTTCTTGTTGACAAAAAAACCTGCCAAAGCAGCAACTAGTGTAACATCCAGTGTATCTAAATGTGTGTGTTCCCATTCTTACCAACAGAAATCAACTATGTATTCCTCGTAAGTTTGCTAATTGCCTACATTTTTATTGAAAATTCAATTTTCATTGAGACACCAATGAAATCATACTAGTTTTTTGCATGGCAAAACTCATCTGGTATTAACTGAATCTCTCACACAAGCTATATAGAATTGCATGTATTTTCCTTTTGGGAACTTCTGGGAACAGAGCTCTGAGCAAATGCACCCCACCAACTAATTTTTTACTCCTTTTTTTCCAACAAGCTTTGCAGAATGTGTCCTTTTCTTTATTTTGGCCACCAGCGATGAGACTTTTTGAATTAGATTCACAGACGAGCTTTTATGTACTGTTCACATCTGTGCATCTTCTTTGGTGCCCCATGAGTCATTCAGTTATGGACAAGAAAAGACAAAATAACAGGGACAAAAGATCCTTCTCTTGCGTGGAGGAGTCAAAGTATAAATATGTGCATTATAATGGTTTTGATTACTTATACAAAGGAGGTCTTTAACAAAAGGATGAGAAGATTAATTGCAAAAAGGTCAAGAGACTACAGTAGGACTATTCGCTTCAACTGCCTTCTCCAAGCAGGTAGATTCAGAACTAGAAAAAGATCTCCCAGCTTGGGTAAACCAGGTTGAAGTGGACTGAAAATTCAATTCAACTGAGAATTCAAGTTACAGGCAATTGAAAATCGAGTCTCGCTTTTCATAAGAAAGGCTGGGCCACCTCAGTTACGTAACATACATAAAGGCTGCTTATGGAAAGCTGTGTGTTGAAGGAGGTGCTTCCTTTCAGCATGTATTTCTCAAACATCGTTGAGAAATGGGAACAAAATCTTAGTCTACTGACTGTGCTAAGGGGCTCCATCTTCCCCTTTCCACTGTCTGGTGCCTCTTGCATCTCCCATCCCGTGTGTTGCAGAAAAACCCTTGGAGCACACACAGGATTTCATTCAGCAGCCATCCCCAAGGAAATAATCCTTGTGGGGAAATCTAGTTTCTAAAAAAGTTTCATGTGCCTGCATGGTGAGTGGGTAGTTTAATGGTGATATTGAGGATCAGTCTAATAGTTCCATGTTGGCTTTCATTGACATTGATACATGCCTACCCATGGACTTAGTTCTTGTACTTTAATTTTCCAAACATAAGCACACGAGAATAACTGTATATAGGAGAAGTCCCACTGAATTCAAGAAAGAATGCATGCTCATACAACTATTTGTTCGACTGTTGGATTTGCAACCATAATGACCAAATCCAGCTGTTACCAGTGAAAAACTCGCCTTAAACCCAGCATGGGTTTGGACATAATTAAAACTGTAGGATTGAGTAATCTAGGTTTCAGGGTAATATAAAGCATGGTCTTGTTGAGTCATTTCATGCATCATGTACTTTTTCCTGCAAGATCTGCCATTTAAAAATCTCAACACAAAACACTTTTCAACACTTTATAGGTTTGGTTGATGATAATTTTGCCTGCTTCCCTCTTTAACGAGCTAGAAGTTGGCACTTAAGCTTACCGGACTCTTGACTAATGCCCAGATGATCTTGCAGGTTAACTTTGGGAAGAGATTAAATGATCATGATCTCATCTTGATTAAGAACTAAGCACAAAATCTTCCTTTCAGAATAACTTTCTAACAGTAATTTCCTCCCTCACAAGCTTGCAACATGCTCTCCCATGCACCTACACAAGCATGAATAAACAAGAAAACGAAACATTATCAAACCATTTCACTCACATACTGAAGAAAGCCTATTTTCAGATTTTAATTCCTTGGAAGCATAGAGGTTGTTGACTATAAAATGCATTGGCATAACTAATTTTGAAGATAACAGCATATATATGTTGGGGGGGGGGGGTTTGTTTGTTTGTTTGTTTGTTTTAACTATTAGTATAGCATTAAAGAAGATCCCTGTAGTGTTTTAACAATCTGCATTTCATACAGTTGGAAGCCCTCTGCTCTACTTAATTTTACCATATACAGTACTTCCTAAACTACATTTTAAAATTTCTTTTTGGGATATACAATATTTCAAGTTCAACTGAGATGCTGTTATTAAACATCTGGAGATTGAAAACATGGTACCGGACAATGAAAGAAGACCATCCCATAAAACACCACATACAAACCATTTTTCACAGTTCTAACAAAACAAGATTGTACATTAAAATGTCACAAATAGCTCGGTACCTTGGTATGATCAACATAATATTAAGTCCAGCTGAAATTGTCACATATTAAGGGCCAAATCCTGGCTCAATGCACAGTTGAAGCCTACACAGCTGTTTAGAGAAAATAATATAAAGCCGTACTGAAGTGCTATATTGATAACAATACCATTTGTTAATCTACCTAAATTTTTTGGCCTGAAGTATGTACTTAATTGCTGCTACGGAAGGACCACATGGCCAGTGGTGCTCGACTCCTGTCCTAGGACAGGTATTCATGGACTTGTCATGGCCAAGGGCAGTGGAGGCTGAGGAGCAGTCTTCCTTCTGGGTATGACAGTTTTGGCAGGCATCTCGATCTACTGTTCTGCCAGAATTTGGCCAAGAGTTCGAAATCCTGTACATCTTATTCAGTAGTCCCAGTGAAGTCAATGGAACTTTTTTGTGAGTAAGATGAAAAGGATTTGGCCCCCAAAGTTTTTAACCCTTTAAGTAGTAAGAGAGTAGCTTCATTGCACTTAGCCCATCATTCACAAATACCTTTCTACTCGAAAACAGAAGATGGTTGTTGATGTATAGGAAGCGTTGCCTCACAGAGAGGAAAGCATACAGTAACATCTGACTACTCATAGCATTTTGGAACTGAATTCCTAAAGGAAAAAGAGACACTTGCGTATGACAGAATTTCATCCGATATATGTCTAAGGCAAAAATGATTGCTTTTTCAATTCTTAAATACCATCTTATGGGTACCTTCAAAACTAAGTAACTGGAGTATGCATACAGTTAGAACTGGATATGTGTATGTGTGTCTTCATTGGACTGGATGGATATGCAACTTCATCTAAAAGTATTAACATTAAAAAAAAAAAAATATTGGAGCAGATGGATTTTTCAAAGAGCTTCCTAAATACTTTTATATGCAACACATGGTCTTGACTTTGGGAAAAGAGAAATTTTGCTCTCATCCATGAGAAGCTTTTGGTGACTGGCAAGAACAGCATTTTTGTATTTCAAACAAAGTAATCTCACTCTGTTACACAATTCCATGTTTTGTTCTGTGACTGTGGATTTGAAATACTATTCATTTGAATTAAATGGGATAAAGGATAACTGTATGCTAATCAAATTAATCAAAACTGTATGACAGTGCTACTTTGACTAAAAGTCATTGCAGTGCAGTATATTCTAAAAATACGCAGCACTCAAAAATAGAATTTGAGATTTTAAATGGTGTTGTCAGGATGCAGACATGAACTCTTAAGTTAGAATGGGAAAACAGGACTGAGTGCTATGGAGTTTAATCCCAACCGACAGAGCGAATTACTTCATCTCTAATACTGTGTCATGCTCACGCTGATGCTCAATATGTAGCTGCAACAAAGCTATAAAGAGCAGCGTACGAATCCTGAAAATGCTTGCCTCAACAATATCTGCACTTACAGACAATTTTATAGCGTTCTCCTTTTGCAAATGAGATAAAAATCTGGCTGCTTTGTAAACGCTGCTAAGAGCGTGCCTTCTCGTTGGCACTGGAGCCTGGAGGGGTCAATGATAATCTGAGGAAACTGCATGTGAATCCTCTATGAATTGGTTAAGGCAAGTGAACTTCCACCTTTTTGGTTACATTAAATCATTTTAGTTCTTTGTATTGCTTCTTTCCTTCTCCAACAGAAGGATGTAGACATTTTGTGCTGACAGCAGTCCTTCGGTGTCAAATTCTCCAGGGACATTAAAGGCTGCATATCCCTTTGGCTAAGGGAATAGGATTAGGTTTTATGCTTAATTCCCCCACTGCATGCTGAAATTAGGAAGTTCTTGGAAGGTAATCTGAGTTGAACAAAGACTTCACTCTACGCACTGGGAAAACTTCACAGACTTGAACAGACACAGCATTAGTTCAGCCTTTCAGAAAAAAAAAGTTAATAAAAGCTCCTAAAAAAGTAAACAGGGCTGTAACAGCCCTATTGTAGGAGGTATGTATGTAGGAGGTAAATAATGGCATGTCTAGGAAAAGGTTAGTTCGGGTGATGTTGTGCCTACACCTAGTGAGAAAGGTGTTAAGGTATCTCTTTGGTACGATTAAGAAAAGTCTCTTTGATTTCATCCAGTTTTCCCATGATTCACCGGTTTCCGCACATAAACCCTACCCTTATAAGGCGGATCCTGCAGTCTTTATCTTGTCTTTGTTCCTCACTCAACTGGCAATTTGTCAGAATAGCAGTGAGTAGGAGGGACGCTCTGTTCATCTCTGCTCTTAAACACCATTAGCCCTTGGTGCCTCCTGGCATGAACTCAGCTTCCAGATTTTGGCCGTGCTGTGGCAATACCTAGCTCCTTGCATTGGAGAGTTCCTTCCTGAACAGGAAGATAACTTGGATGTACGTTTCTACACAGATGGGAAGAGTAGGAACAGGAGAAGACACACTGACTAGCCTTCATGCCTTCCACGTGGAGTGACAGGAGAGTCTCCCTGGCATGAGGAGGAGGATGGGGTGGTGGTCTGCTCTGTGGTGTACACATGGAGGCCAGGAGAGAAACATGGCACCCAAGGCAGCCCTTGGGGCTGGTCTATAATGCTTACAGGAGCTAAGGTATTTTGTAGATTCAGGTCTTGAAAGCCATGTCACAGCATGAGATACGAGAATTAAAGGCTTTCATGAAAGAAGTTAGGGACATCTTATAATTTCTGAAGGAGAAAATGTTTTGAATTTTTTTTTGTTAATACCACTGCCCCCCAAAAAAGTATGCATACACTATATGTAATATTTTGTAAGTTTTTTCTTCTGTTTGTCAAAATAGAAAATGCATAGAAAAGAACAAAACTGACCAATTTTATGATGACATGGCACATTTCTGATGTTTGTTGAGATTTATTACTAGCAATATCTGACTTTCATTTTGGGTTCTGAAAGCATTTAAAACTTAATATTAAAAAAAGCCTCACAACAGTCTTCTGAAGCAAGTTTATGTCTATTTTACAGGTAAGGAAACCAAGGCACAAAGAAATGAAATGATTTGCCACAGGTAACACAATGAGTCACTGGCAAAATCAGGAAAAGAACAAATTTCCCTCTGCAGTTATGGCTTAACTCTCTCTTCCTCCTAAGAAAATTAATCTTAACCCTCATATGCTGTTTCTTGCCACCTGTATTAAGATCATGAAAACTGGCCAATTTGCACTGTTAAAACTGTTTCAAAGCCAATGTTCTTGGGTTTTGTGGTTGGTTTTTGGTTTTTTTTTTCAATATAAGCACAAAAATGCTACTTAAAGGGTTAATTTGTGCTGGTAAACATTTTTATTTATTGCTGGTGAGACCCATATTTAAATACTGACTGGGACAGAAGAGACTGAGCTGGCCCTGGACTCCCTTGTCTTGGTGTTGGGCATGGATATCGTACAACAGGATACGCCCACAGTGGCCTCGGGCAGCTCGTCTTCCTCTGTCCATTCATTGAGATCGGGGTTATAGCACTGAATGCACTTCTTATATTTTTTCTCTATTTCATTCCAGCCACCCACTAAGTAAATTTTCCCGTTAAGGGTGGAAGCACCAGCCGTACTAACTCCAGTTTGAAGCGGCGCCACGTAACTCCATTGCCCCATGTAAGGACTGTAACACTCCACGGGGAGAACGTCCACCCTTTCGGCTCTCCCCCCTAGCTGAGACCCACCCATGACGTAGACCCTTTCCAGAAGGGACACTGCGCAGTGCCACCCTCTCGGGGTGCTGAGGCTGGACTTATCCTGCCAGCTATCTTTGCTGGGGTCATACATGCACACCGAGCGAGAGTAAGCGTTATTAATGTACCCTCCTGTGACCAGGATCCGACCATCCACCACTGCGCTGGCGTGGCAGCACCTGGGCACCTCCAGGGGGGCCTTCATCTGCCACTGATTAGTCGCAGGCACATAGCATTCAACCGAGGAGAGGCACCCCTCAGAGTTACGACCACCCACTGCAAAAAGGAGCCCATTGAACACGTTCAGGCTGAAGTGGGTGCGCCGCTGGTTCATGTTTGCCAGGTGAATCCAGGTGTTGAAACGAGGATCGTATCTGAAAGCATTAAAAAAAGAAGTTAACTGTATCATGTACCTCTCTGCTAAATTCTACAGTTCTGTCTCTGTCCCACTACTGCTGCAGCTGCAAAGTTGCTAAAATGGTAGTTAGCTAGTGAGCCCATTAGAAGTCAGTGGAATGAAACTGGTATTCCTGGTTAAATTTCCAAATAAATTTAGGTTTTGATTGGAGAAAAATATGTTTGTATCATTCAAATCTGGTATTATCTCACTGAAGTAAATCTGACTATTCTGTAATTTGATTTTGTACAATAAACTCATTAGAATATTGGAAAGAGATACTGTCAACATACAATAGAAATTTTAGAAGTTTTTTTGCAATTTATAGCTACAGCAAAGATGTCAGAATGTACTCAGAGAGTTTTAAAAAAATCTTAGATGGTGACTTTTACTTGCATCTTTTTAGTACTTTCTAAATGGTATGTGTTCTTTCCCTGCCACTCACATGGAGTAAGAATTTTGTGGAAAGAACATCTTTGCTTTCCAACACCATTCCTATCTGAAATAACATTGTCTGTCCTTGACATTTCAATGGGCAATTTTGAAATAGGAAACAGCAAATTATGACTCCTGAAGGAGTTGAGTGAGGTACATTAGTAGGGCCATACATTTCTCCTGTTGCATGCTGAGGGGACTAGAGAATCCTATGAGAAGGTTATGGGAAAGAAAATACTAATTGTTAGCTGTCATTCAGTACTGTCATCTGCAGCTCTGAAAGCAAATCCACAGACATTCTGATGTGAATTGACATGCCTGAGCTTAATGGCAGAACAGGGAGCAGAACCCATTCAGCTGTGGACCATGAGAATTCCCCACCTCCTCCCCACAACCAAGGTGTGCACCAGGCACAGGGCTCCTTGGGATAACATGAGGCATAGCTTAAAGGCAGAAGGTTGGGATAGCAATGGCATAATCTCCTTTACATGATGCATTTTTCTGACAAAGTAGATTACACAATAAAAATGATCTAGAGAAAGGCTCTGCAGAGGGATCTGGACAGGCTGGATCGATGGGCTGAGAAGGCTAATTTTATGAGATTCAGCAAGGCCAACTGCTGAGTTCTGAACGTGGGTCACCACAACCCCATGTAGCACTACAGACTTTGGGAAGAATGTCTGGAAAGCTGCCTGGCAGAAAAGGACCTGAGTGTGTTGGTCAACAACTGGCTGAATATGAGCCGGCAGTGTGCCCAGGTGGCCAAGAAGGCCAACAGCATCCTGGCTTGTATCAGAAATAGTGTGGTCAACAGGACCAGGTGCTAGAGCATGTCCAAAGAAGAGCAACGAAGCCGGTGAAGGGTCTAGAGCACAAGTCTTATGAGGAGCAGCTGAGGGATCTGGGGCTGTTTAGCCTGGAGAAGAGGAGGCTGAGGGGAGACCTTATCGCTCTCTACAACTACCTGAAAGGAGGTTGTAGCCAGGTGGGTGTTGGTCTCTTCTCCCAAGTAAGAAGTGATAGGACAAGAGGAAATGGCCTCAAGTTGTGCCAGGGGAAGTTTAGATTGGATATTAGGAAAAATTTCTTCACCAAAACGTTTGTCAAGCACTGGCACAAGCTGCCAGGGAAGTTGTTGTCTCACCATCCCTGGAGATATTTAAAACACGTGTAGATGTGGTGCATGTGGACATGGTGAAATGGTTTAGTGGCTGATATGGCAGTGTTAGCTTTACAGTTGGAGATGATTACCTTAAAGGTCTTTTCCAACCTAAAACATTCTATGATTCTATGATTCCTTATTCATTAACTTTGCATGTTGTTTGATGCCTTCAGAAGTTATCTGAATGTTCATTTTGGGAGCTGAAAAGGAAGCATTGGTAGGACTGTGGCTGTGTATTGCCATTGCATGTCCATAGTCTGTTAGTAGATAAAAAGCTGAGTTGTCTCACCTCCAGCCTGTGCTTCAAGCTATTGTGTGTTGTCAGCTTTTAGGTTGAACTATTTAAAAACTAGTAGCACTCATTTGACTATTGCATGTTAGCCTATGCACTCTTCTGACCTTGCTATCACCACTATAATCCTTGAATGACTATAGATAGGAATTGTAATATTTCAGAAATGAGGTATTATTTGGAGTACACTGTAGAAGAGAAAACTAGCCTTCAAGAGATGGTGATGTTTCTAAAATCTCAGTAAATAAAAAAGCTAAAGGATATGAAATACAGTATAAAAGCTGTTGAAAATATGGTGGATGGTGTACAGAAAGTCAAGCTTTTAATACCTAAAATGTGTTTTTCAGAACTTTCTGTGAGGCATCAGAAGCTCTTGAAATTGAAAAAGTCTGACCTTGTCTGATTTGGTGCATTTTAATGGTACCTTAGAACATCCTAGCACTTCCTATTTATGTTCCTATTGATTTTCTCCACTTGGAGTAAGTTTTCTCTGTCTTCCTCACTTCTCATTGTGCATGTGTAACCATGGTAAAGTTTTTGTGCAACTTCAGTTCCATATTTCTGTTCATTCAAATTTTAATATAGAATAGCATTCATACCCCCCCAACCCTGACCCCTTTCTATTTATCTGAGCAGTTCACACTACACACCACAAACCAGCTTGGTCTATCTACCTGCACTGTGTGGAATCAATCTCTCCATCCCTTTTAAATAAATAACCAATTACCTGCAGAAATTGCTGACTGCGTGCTTGGCTTGGTTCCTGGCATCATTCTGGTCTTCCCCACCAGCCACATAGAGAAATCCATCCATCACTGTCACACACTGATTAAAACTTTTAGCAGGCATTTCACTCAGCTTCTTCCATCCATTTTCAGGATCTCTGTATAAGATGTCTCTGCTAAGAGACTTTTCTGTTAGAGCAGGGCGTCCCCCAACAGTAACTAAGACTCTGAAACCTCCACGGATCCTTGTTCTTCTGGACTGCAGTGTATTCTGGTGGTAGGGAAGCAAATGATAGTTCATGGCATCCACTAGGAGCTTATGGCAGTCTGCATCTTGCATCATTCTCGGCACAGTCTGAACATAATTGACAAGGTCTTGGGCTGAGATGGTACCAAAACGGATGTTACCTAAGAGATCGGCAGCAAACTTTACTCTTTTTTGGTCAAATTCCAGCCATTTTATTGCAATCTGGAATGCAACAATTTCAGAAGGCAATTGTAAGTCATCATCTGCAAGGAGTTCATTAATCTGATCAAAAGTAAGTTTTAAGAACTGATCCGTTTCTGAAAATTCAATGAAGTTGTCTCTAATAAATTTGTGCGCTGCTTCCTTGGTTGTTTTTAGTCCATATGTTTCTGCAATATTGGCAACATACATACAATTCTCAACACTGATTTCTTGGATTAGGAAGTCACAGCACATCTTTACAAGGGTGTGAATCTGTAGATAAATTGCTGTGGAAATAATACTACCTATCGTATAAAGCGAGAGAGTAAGTTTTCCAGTGTAAGCATAGGTGATAACAGTAGCTAGACCCAATGGGGATACATCATTGAGGTCTACTCTTTGAGTGGATGGATCTTTCTTTAAGATGTTGTGAAAGTAGTCACTGCTTGAAGCCATCACCACCTTATGAACACTGAAGGATTTTGTTTTGGTACTGATAGTCAAGTCACAAAGAAAATTTTCTTGTCTCATTTTACTTAGACCTTCCAAGAGATTTGGGCTATAGGATGGGTCGGAAACTTCAGATGAGATGCAGCTGAAACCATTTCCTCCATCTAAGAGTCCATTCAAGCCATTTAGTTTACTGAGGGGGCCATCTTCCACAATGATAGTCATTTCATTGATATCTGCTTTGTTCTTCTTCACATTCTTCTTCTTAGGGGCCATGACTGCAATGAAATATTACAGCCAAGAGCTTGCTAAAAATAGAATTAAAAAGTTTAAAGCTACACTGCAGTTGTGAAATTTAATAGCTATGTGATTATGCAACAAATCTAACCTTTGTCAATACATATAAATGCCACAAAACCAAAACACACAGAATAATCTATCTTTCTAAGAACTATTATACTGTCCTAGATTGTAGTGCAGCTGCTTATTAATAACAATGAATACTCAAATTGTGAAGAATACATCTTCAAGTAATTCTGTTTTTTATTAAATATCAAGGTCATAAATTAACATTCACCTATTATCACCACATTCAAAGGGTTAAATTCTCTAAATGAGTTTGCCAGAGTGTAAAATTTTGTAACTGTATATTTAAATCAGCCAGGTTCTAGACCTGAATTCATTAGTCTGAAGCACAGGAAAGACATGGGCCCCCAGCTTTGTTCATTCTTACTCCAGGGCTAATATAGACTTACAGGCGAGTTCAGAATTTGACCAGGAAATATTAAGAATAGGAGAAATTCTTAAAGAAAAAAAGTAAGATGAGACATATAAAGACAAAGTGAATTTTAGTATGATGCAATATTGATTTTAGCTTTAGGATCAGCTCCAAACTGCTTCCAGTTTGTAACTTCTGCTTTTCTAGACTGATGATATTCTACTTCCCATGTCAGATTCACAAATACTTTAGCATATACTTTTACATAGCATACTTTGTTTGCCGTTCAATATCAGTAACTTGAAATTTATAATCCTCCTGTCAGGATTTTGTGGACATTTAGGGAGATGTCTAGCTTTCATTTGAAAAAAATGTCACACAAACTCTAACAGGATGTATTATTTTAAACAACTTCTTTACGTGTGAAGGTAAGAATTACTCCCATATTAGAACAGATATTTGAATTACATGTATCAACTCTAGGCAAGTTCCAGCTCTTGCTGAAATGAAGAGCCATGTTTTTGTCAAATGCAATGTGAGATGGCCCCTAAGTTTTCAAAGGAGCTATTTCAAACAAATATATGCATATGCAAATATACCTTGAAGGAAAGCATTGATCTTCAATAACACAGTTAAAACAGAATTGCTGAGATCAGCTTTCAAATAGATTAAAATATAGCATTTATCTCCAGTATATCCATTGATTTTAAAACAATTTATACATGCTAATTTTCTCTGTGATCCTTGCACTCATGAAACACAGAACATGAAGAAATGCTACTTAATGATAAAACATACAACTGCATTATTTTAGATAACTGAATAATAAGACTTCAGCAATATTCCAATCTAGAATCTCAGCCCATCACTTTTCCCTTAAGCACACAGCATGTAACAAAATGGTAATTTAATTATAGAAAGGAATGGTTGCTGCCTGTGAACATCAGGATTTTTTTTGCTGCTGCTGCTGCTGGGTGACGACCATGTGCAGAGCAGGCTAGGGAGAAGGCCATGTGTGCCGAAAGTGTCAGTGTCAGCCCGTGCTGACGTGAGCTGTGATCCCCAAAATGTTGGTGTGCCAGCGCAAGGGTCAGCTGCTGCCTGGCTCCCCCCGCTCCGGCTGCATTCCAGGAGCTGCATCTGTTGAGACCTATCAGAGTCACCTCCCAGAATAGCAACCTCCCAGCAGCTTGCCATTTTAAGACAGGTTCAATCAAAGGTATAGCTGGTGTTTTAGTATACTTGGTTGTTTAACACAACTTCTGCTGTGAAAAAACTAGGATATTGCAAGTGTTGCATATATTTGTTGGCACAAAATAAAAGCAAAACAAAACAAAATTTTTGGATGTCTTTGTATGTTACCCACATAGTTATAGCTTTGCCTGTTAACAGCCACAACATTATAGCTGGCAAGGGCATATTCTTTTGGCCGTCATATTTCTCTAAATATTTTTAGAGACCCATCACTTAAACGTTTTAATATCTACAACACTTGTTTATTGCCTCACTGCATCATTGCATGCGAGATTTTAAACTCTGTTCAAAAATGTCCACTCTCCAATGTTTTTTTCCTGAAAAATGCTTTTCCATCAGCAGAAACGTCCCCAGCTAGTTTAGTGTATAAGCACATAAGTGACAGGACATGCAAAACCAGTGAAACAAATCAAACAGTCCTAGAATAAATTGAAGTTACTGAACTTTGAAAACCCTGGATGATTTGGTTTTCTATAACTATTTGCTTTCACCTAATTTATTTTAACTTGAGAACAAGTCATGTCAAACGTGGAGTCCCAAAACAATCCATTCAAACAAACAACCTTCCCCCCTCCTTTAAAATGTTACTTCTAACCTCTATCAAAGTGAGGAGTTAAAACCCCCTTACCCTCCTCAGAAAAATGGTGTCCCAGAGCTGTCCAAGAAGCTGTCAGTAAAAATGCCTCTTCCTTGGAAAATGAAAAGACAAAGAGAGGAAATGTGGTAAAAAAAGAGAGAGAAAGATCAGAGGCCACTTGGTAAGTCCCAGCTTGTGGTTTCCAGTGTGACGCTTTGCTGTCACAGCGAGCAAAAGAGACCGGAGCCTGCGCTCGGGTGCTCTTTAAAATGACCCCTCCTCTCCGTGCCTTGCTCCCTGCCTCTGCCCAGCCACGGGAGCTCAGCTTCCCCAGGCTGCCTGGCCTCCAGAAACCAGGGGGGACAAGATTGGACCCTGCAAATGCACAGGTACAAGGCAAGAAAAGGAGGGAAGGTGAAGATGGTAGATCCACACCAGGTAATAATTGTCCAGGTAAGTGTAGGGTAGACCACTGGGTTGGGTGCCTGACCAAAAACCAGTATGCTCGGGGAGGGGGACAGGTTTAGATTGGACATAAAGAAGAAATTTTTCACTGTGAGGGTGGTGAGGCACTGGAACAGGTTGCCCAGAGAAGTTGTGGCTGCTCCCTCCCTGGAAGTGTTCTAGGCTAGGTTGGGTGGGGCTTTGGGCAACCTGGCCTCATGGAAGAGATACCATGTCAGGGGGCTGGACCATTCTATGATTATATTATTCTATGATCTAAAATAACCAGCACGAAATGCCAAGGAAAAGCTGGCACTTCAGTTCCACTTTTCTTAGGATTTTGGTACTTAACTCTAGGCAGAGGGAGGGAGACCAGCTGATGGGGATTCACAGCCGTGTCCTATTTCTTGGAGTTACGTTGCTGCTTCCATAAAGACTTGCCTCAGCTTTCAAGGATAGTGGCTCACATCACCCAATATATTTGCAGCGAGAAGTGAACTTTGATCTTCTGTCTCTCAGGAAGCCACCCTAACTTGTGGATTATACCATACACTGGAATAGTTTACCTCCCTCTCTTGCCAGTCAACCCCAGGAAGAGTTTAAAGCCAAATCTCCACATCCCAGGAGATTTTCATGCCATGGAAGAGATAAAAGAGGTGTGAGTGACTGTATAAGAAGGGAAAGATATTGGAGGAAATGGGAGTCAGAGAAAGGGAAGATTTTCTCTTGCTTGTATTTTGTGTAATGCTTAATCTGGTAGATTTTCTCAATTGCCTCCAGACTCGGATGGGCTATTACAACAACTGCTGCAAAATAACACTTGTAATTTTGAACAGAAGGGCATTGCTGTACTAGTGGAGTTACAAGAAGTTACAAGATAAAAATGAAAAAACAGAAGAGGGAATGAGAGGTGATCAGACGTGTGAAATGAGTGAAGGAGAGGGATGTAAAGCCAACACTTCCCAACAGCAACAAGGTAACCATCTCTTCTGATGAAAAAGAGGGGCACAGCTGTGAAAAAATAAGGATGAATCCTTACTTTAAGACATATTTTAGGAACTTGTCCTTACTGTACTATGTATTTTTTCGTCACGTGTAAATTCCTACTGCCTCAAGTATACAACTTGGTATAACATCGACTTAATATGTAGGATGAGAAGATAATATGAGGGATCTGCTTGGTAGAGTACCATGGACAAAGCCCTGGAGGGAAGAGGGGTCCAAGACAGCTGGCTAGTATTCAAGGGTCACCTCCTCCAAGCCCAGGAGCAATGCATCCCATTGAAGAGGAAGTCAGGCAAAACCACCAGGAGGTCTGCATGGATGGACAAGGAGCTCCTGGACAAACTGAAACACAAAAAGGAAGCCTATAGAGGGTGGAAGCAAGGGCAGGTAGCCTGGGAGGAATACAGAGAAATTGAGCAGCCAGGTATCAGGTTAGGAAAGCCAAAGCCCTGATAGAATTAAACCTGCCCAGGGATGTCAAGGGCAACAAGAAAAGCTTCTATAGGTACATCAGCGATAAAAAGAAGACTAGTGAAAATGTGGGCCCTCTCTGGAAGGAAATGGGAAACCTGGTTACCTGGGATATGGAGAAGGCTGGGGTACTCAACGACTTTTTTGCCTCAGTTTTCAACAGCAAGTGCTCTAGCTACACCACCCAAGTCGCAGAAGGCAAAGGCAGGGACTGGGAGAATGAAGAACAGCCCACTGTAGGAGATACCACATTCAAGACCTTCTAAGGAACCTGAAGGTGCACAAGTCCATGGGACCTGATGAGATGCATCCGTGCGTCCTGAGGGAACTGGCAGATGAAGTGCCCAAGCCACTCTCCAACCCACTTGAGAAGTCGTGGCAGTTCGGCGAAGTTCCCACTGATGGGAAAAGGGGAAACATAATCCCCATTTTTTAAAAGGGAAAAAAGGAAGACCTGGGGAACTACAGGCCATTCAGTCTCACCTCTGTGCCTGGCAAGATCATGGAGCAGATCCTCCTGGAAACTATGCTAAGACACATGGGAAATAAGGAAGGTGATTGGTGACAGCCAACATGGCTTCACTAAGGGCAAATCGTGCCTGATAAATTTGGTGGCCTTCTATAACAGGGTTACAGCTTTGGTGGATAAAGGAAGTGCAACTGACATCATCTACCTGGAATTGTGCAAAGCATTTGACACTGTCCTGCATGACATCCTCATCTCTCAATTGGAGAGAAATGGATTTGACAGATGGGCCACTTGGTGGATAAGGAATTGGCTGGATGGTTGCACTCAAAGAGTTGTGGTCAACAGCTTGATGTCCAAGTGGAGACGAGTGAGAAGTGGCGTTCCTCAGGGGTTGGTATTGGGACCGGTGCTGTTTAATATCTTTGTCAGTGACACGGACAGTGGGACCGAGTGCACCCTCAGGAAGTTTGCCAGTGACACAAAGCTGTGTGGTGCGGGTGACAGGCTGGAGGGAAGGGATGCCTGTCATGTAAAGGGTACGTCTGATGTATGGTTGAAAGAGGCCCTCCCATTGAGTCACGAGGTTCAGAAAAGACCCCTTTGCTTTCTAAACTTCTCAGAGAGAAGCCTATGTCCAGCCTTAGTCCCAGACTTGGCCAACGATTTATGTCTAAAGCATTATGTGTAAACACACATCAGAGTCAATGTTTGCCTGTCAGAGCCCCCTAAAGGACTTTCACTGAGACAGTTTCACAAAGTTGAAACAGATAGAAAATTTATTAAAGCAACAGATATAAAGAGTTCGTAATTGCCATTGATAAATGCACTTACTGCAATAACGCAAATATATGATTATAATGCTAGTAAAATGCTATCCCAGGTATTTGTCACCAAAAAGGTGAAGTTGCAATGCTTATCAAGAAGTCGTCCCTATCTTGGGTGGAGCAGAAGCACAGACCACCAACTGCCTCTTCAGTCTTTAATCTATTCTCTCCCACCAAAGGTATTTTCCTCAATATCCTTTGTACACCAGCCGTAGCTGTTCCTCTCCCTGAGGTGACGTTTAACATGATTTGGGTGGAGAGTCAAGTTCTATAGTCATATAAATCTAGCATGTACTTCTTTTAGCTCATTATCATACACAGGGGTGTCAACTTTAATATTAATTTCACGGATAATTAAGCAAAAGGTCTGCCTCTGGGCACCGTGGCCTTCAACATTCTGTGTAGAAACCGTTTATCTGTTTATTCTGCATTTTCTAGCCAAAACAGGGCTGTCTTGCCACCATAAGACTCCTCCTTCGGCTGCTTCTCATGACAACCTTGCAGATCCCCATCCATAATATTTGCATAAGACATAAGCAGACATCAGTGTTTTTAAACTCTTTTGTGCAATTCTCACAATGCCATCCAGGGGGACCTTGACAGGCTTGAGAGATCAGCTGGTGTGAACCTCATGAAGTTCAACAAGGCCAAGTGCAAGGTCCTGCAGAGTGATAATGGCCTTAAGCTGAAGGAGAGCAGGTTTAGATTAGATTTAGTAGGTTTAGATTAGGTATTAGGAAGAAATTCTTCACTGTGAGGGTGGTGAGGCACTGGAACAGGTTACCCAGAGAAGTTGTGGATGCCCCCTCCCTGGAAGTGTTCAAGGCCAGGTTGGATGGGGCTTTGGGCAACCTGGTCTAGTGGAGGGTGTCCCTGCCCATGGCAGGGGGGTTGGAACTAGATGATCTTTGAAGGTCCCTTCCAACCCAAACCATTCTATGATTCTATGACATTTATTAGGCCATTAACACATCTCAATGTATTTTAATTTAGTCTTTCAATCTCATTACAAAATTCCTTGCATGGACAATTATCGTTAACTTTTTTGAAGCTCTGCCATAACAGGATCAACTGTAATGATTTTTACACAAAGAATACATTCCCCACTTCTTCATGAGTTTTAAAACTTGTAAAAACTATTTTTGTAGATAAAACAGACATATTTCTAAAACAATACTCCCAAACACATACATACTAGTGAACCTGAGTACTCAGTGTTCCTTCTTCTAACAGCTCATACTCAGACTTTTATAAATCTTTGTAATTTTAAGAAGTCCTAAAAAGTCAACATTTTTCAGCGAAAGAATATATTTGTTATTTTTCATTTAAGGATTTTTTTTTTTTAATGAAGGGAACATTTCTTCTCCAGAATTAATGCACTATCATGATCTGTAGAAAATAAGATTATTCTGATTTTCATGCCATATCTTCAAAATCTACTAGCATGTTGCAAAATAAATTTAAGTCTCATTCAGTCTCTAAAAATGTTTTTCCAGCATCCTTATATGATTCACTGTTGAGCAAAACCACGCAGATGACAGTGGGGAAATATCCTCACCAAAAATATAAAACTAATTTCTAATTACCGGAAAATGCTGAACGTACTTTGAGCTGTGCTGTGTAGAGACAACCATCTCGTGACGCATGCCTCAACATCTCAATGGATTAATGCTGATGCAATCAAACACAGTTCTCAAATTTTGGTTGTACATTAGGGCAAAAACCACGAAACCTGTAGATACTTGGTCTTCAAGATCAGAGGACAAATCATAGCGTACCTGGCTATTATAAAGCATCAAAGCTGGTCTTGGAAGAAGTCATTCTCATTTTCCATTAATTTGCAAACAACAAAGTCTTTTAAAAAATAAACAGTACCAGGATTAGCTGCAAACCATGACACATTTTTTAAAATGAAACTTTGATTTAATATGTATTTTAATTTTCAGATATTCTTAACATTGTTTCCTTTATATCTTGAAAATAACCTGTTGTCTTTCTGATTATTTCCAGTAACATAGAAATTAATTACTATAAAATATTTTAATATTGACTGAAGTCCTTGCAATCAAGTTATGAATTATCTCCTCAGTTAAAAGAAGGGGTAGTACATTTTTTGGCTATATCTCATGCCTGTCAAGATGTATCCTTTTAGGTATGAGTGAATCTTGGAGAAAAAATATTTAATTTGCTCCATAATCAACTGGTCTACGTGAGTGACTAAAGACAACACTATCAATCCATGCAGCAGTAGCATGTCATGTAGTAATGTTTTAACATTTTTAGGGGAAAAAAGTGCAAATATTTAAAAAGATTTGTTGCTAGCCCCATAAATAAGAATAACTGTTGTTACTTGCTCCATGTGCATGACCCAGAATCAGCAATAGCGAAAGTTCTTGTATCAGCAAAAACAGGCCTTAAGGCAATTATACCCATCTTTTCTAATGCATGCACAACCATTACTGCACTCTTTCTGGAAAATGTAAAGCCTTTTCTTTGAAGTCAGCATGCTCTGATTTGTTGGTGGAATACAAGGGTCACAGTGTCATGGAACCACACAAACTAGGCCAGTCCAGTTAACAAAAAATCAAACAAAAAATTATTTATATTACAAAATGGCAGGGGAGAAAATAAGTTTTGTTCTAACTGAAACCACTCTGGCTCCAACAGACATTAACAATTCACAGGTTCAGGATGTCAGTTGGGAAATTAGTACTACACTGCTGAATTAAGAGCTCCTAAGGTTTATGGCTGATGACCCAAAATGCTCAAAATCACTCACCCATGTAAGATGAGGTCTCTCAATCTGTAAAGAAGATGAACCACAGGTGGTGTCCCAACCCATGGGGAGAGCCTCCGACCACAGACCCGCTGCCCTGAGGGAGACCACCTCAAGATGGCCCCCTGAGGGGACTCCATTTATACCCAGTTCGAATCTGACCTGTGGTCACATATGGTCACGTAGGTCTCCTATTGGCCAAAGACCTCACCTTCGTTTTATGTCAACTGAAACTGCCACTGCCCTGCAGGCATAATGCAAACTGTGGCGGGAAGGTTTTCCCACGGGCTTTGTCAGGGCGGGTGCATCTGTCACACACTGCCATGGCCAGATGGAGATCTACCTTGGTCAATGAAAGATACTAACAAAACTCAGGCTCAGCTTTAGAACGTGTCTGCTTTGTTTGCCCTGAGCCCTTTTTGTATATTCAACCAAATACTATGCACCACCAAAGCTCATATTCAGTTCACGATAATAAACAGTTCTGAAAAATATCTTTAAATGCATTAATCTGAATGTATTGAGCAATCGCACCAATAATGACTTTAGGAAGGCTGAAGACCCTTATGCAGATTGGAGATACTGTGAAAGCACTGTGAATTTCAGTGGGAATTGCAGTCTTTTCAAGAAATGATGGAAGAGAAACGAGTTTTTTCTTTAAGCTGCTGAATAAACGTACAAACTACTACTGTTTAGGATCAAATGCAAAGGCCTTCATTTCACAGGAGAAACTGTGTTCAGCAAGACATCCTCTGAGTGGGTCACTCACACCTCCCTCACAACTTGATCACTCGCTCCTACTTCATTGCCTAATTTTGCCCAGCCAAGCTTCTCACATCGATCCACCCCCTGAAACTCTTACCTAGCTCTTCTCCTTAGCTCATCCAAAGCCTATTTCTCTTTAAGGTTTCACTCTTTCTTCAGAAACTCAACAAGCATTGGCAGTAGGGCATGGAGAGGACCCTAGGGATGAGAGATCTCCCATTTGCAAGCCTTGGAGCAGAGCTGATGGCACAACACTGCTTTCGAGCATGTAGTGACAGAGCAATTATTGGAGCTATATTTTTGTGTATGGTAACCCTGCTTCTTCCTAACAGGAGTCCCGCATCAATGCCAAACAAACAACTCCTCATAGCAGTTGGCATCAGCCAGCAGTTTTGAAGGACCAAGTAAACTTGGAATTCTTTCCTTTGCAAAAGTTACAACAGGAAGTATGAGAAATGCTGCAGTTAGACCCAGGCTAGAAACATTCTTCTTGTTCTAGGAAAGTTCTTGAGATTTTGAATGTTTTCTTCTTCACTGGCATGAAATCATGATCTTTCAGAATAGTTGGGAAGAAGTGCAGTAAGGAGATTTTTCTCATCCCACAAAACTCAGCAACTTGAAAATGAAGGCTTTCAAACAACATATGGGAAACCCAGTTCCAATCACATAATCCGTATGACAATCTGAGCCTCAACTTCCCTAATCAAAGATGACTTTAACCATAATGCTGGTGTGGGCTGAACCTCTCCCAAGATTTCTTCTGCATAAATGCTACTTTGCGTAAGTAATTTCGTATTATTAAGGCCAGAAAAATAAAGAAAGAGTAACCAGTTGCAGATGGCCGATTTTAAGGTAGGGTTGATGAAGTTTGTACACATCGAGCAGATGAGTTAAATATTTCTGTAAAATAAAAGATGAGCATGGGAACTGGAGAGCCAGCGTGCAACAAGAACTTAGATTTGTTTTTTCCATATCCAGCCTGAGCACTCTACCTACTGTACTGCCCTAACAGCTATTTTGGTTTCTCTACTGATTTGCTATATGCTGTGCCAAGCTGTAATAAGACCTATTTTGCAAGAGTAGTAACCCTAACGTGCGAATACCAGACTTTTGCCTACTTAAAATTCCCCTGTAATTCAGACTGGATACACTCTTCTTAACACTTCCCCCAAACAGTTTTAAAGAGTGAAAGGTGGTCTATATATCTATTTTAATTATATCTATATTAACTTCCAAGGAAATACTGCAAACACTTAGATTTATTTAGGAGGGACTCATTCAGCTTGGAGACTTTCAAGCACGTGCTCAGCCCCGGCAAGTTCCATGGCAGATCCTATTTCAGCTATGCAGTTCACTCAGCACCAAAGACTGATTCCTTGCCCTTGCTGAAAGTTGCAAGGCCCAAAAGTACTCTGCCCCACCTCAAGAAAAAACAAACAAACAAACAAACAAAAAAACAGCATTAGCCATCTGCTGTAAATAAGGCAGGACAGAGGGAAAAGTATGCCCTCTTCAGTCTAAGTGCTACCTTCACCTGCAGGTTCAGATTGCAGGAGCACGCTTGTGGGTGCTAGTCACGTCTTCGTGGGCCTGGCCTTGCTACCCTTACATGAGCCGTTGTGCTTCACGGCCGCTAAACTACCTTACAGCCAGACAACAGAAATGCCATGGACCTTGTAATTATCCACCTGAAAAAGCACACAACTTCGCATGAGCAAGTGCAAATGACTGCAATGCTAACCGTGTCCCACCTACCACCTGGAGCACCCCCAGCCATAAAGATCCCTCACGGCTTCTCCTGAGCCCGGCACGGCCTTGCTGACATATCCACATTTGGTGGGGATGGCTGCTTCCCTCCCTGCCCTGGCTCGCCTCACTGGTCTCACTTCAATCATAGCCGTGCTTGTTCAGTGCTACACAGCATTTTTAGATAAAGTTGAAACAGCTAGAATGAACCAAAGCATTTAGTCTGTACTACTGGCTGATGATTTGGTAGCAACCAACCAGGTCAACTCCTGCTGTCACCAACCAGCCCGGCAGGACAGGGCCGCAGTGGGTTGGGCCCTGTTGCTGGGCCCGTCTTCGTGAGCCCCGGGCCCCGGGCGTCGCTGCCTGCCCCGCCTGTCAGCAGGGCCCCGGCAGCCATGGTGCGGGCCCTGGCCATCGACCCCCGTCCATCAAACCCCCGGGGCAAGCTCAGAGGTCAGCCCAGGGCAGCGCTCAGCCCGGGGTAGGGAGGGCGGCTCGGAGGGCAGCAACCCCGGAGGGCAGCTGAGGAAACAGAGGGCACCGCTGGCAGCCGGAGAGACGTCGCCGCCGGCCCGCGGCCCTGAGGCAGGGTAAAGCACAGCATAGCATAACACAGCGTTACCTGGCACGGCCGCGCCAAGCCGCAACACCGCCTATGGCGCAGCGGGCGTTGCTACAAGAGGGGAG
>VXBL01001206.1:589792-625534 GCA_013400195.1 Aramus guarauna
TGGGCGGGGCGGGGCGGGGCAGGGCAGGGTAGGGTCGGAGCGGAGCGGAGCGGAGCGGACAGCTGGGCCCGGCGCCATGGCGGAGGTGGGGAGCGCTGCCCGGAGAGTGCTGGAACTGAAGGAGCGGCTGGGCTGCGCGCAGGAGCCCGCGGAGGTAGCGGCGCTGTGGGCGCGCTGGCTCCCCTAGAGGAAGGCGGGGCTTCCCACCGGCGGCGTCGGGAGGCTGCCACGGTCTCAGTGTATACCGTATATGTTTGTGTGTATATACATGTAACGCAGTGTGGCGGTGCTGGCTGAGCGCTGAGGAGCTACGGGCCCGTGCTGCCCTCCTCGGCGCTGGCTGCCGGGCCCTGCCGAGCAGAGCGCGGAGTTTGAGCTGGGCCGCCGGGGGGAACCCGTGTGTGAGACTGCGGCCCCGGGTCTCCGCTGTGTTTCCTTCCCTTGTCGTGACCAGGAGGGGCTGAGGGAAGGCAGGGTAGCGGCCAGGTCACGCGTGGTTATTTCCCGGGTGGGTAAAGGCGAAAGCTTTCCGTGGGTGACCAAGGGGCCCTGCGTGCAGTCAGGTGAGGAGGAGAAGGGCAACCAAAGCTGGGCGTTGTGTCGTTAAATCTAACGTGTAGTGCTGGTTGTGTGAAGTCTTGTCAGCCTGGCCAGAAGGTCAAAACGCAGGAGGTGAGCTGCTAATTTCTGTGTTCATAAGAGCTTTTCTTGGAGAAAAAGGTGCTTCTGCTTTGTTCTAATGGCGTGCAGCAAGAGAGTGGGAGCTATCACGCCCTGCGTTGTTATTCCCGGTGCAAGAAGAACAAAGCTGCTCTTATCTCTGACAGGAATTAAACAACCTGTAGGATAGCGGGGCTGCTCAGTACTGCGAGGACTAGATAAGGAATGCTTGAAGCAAGCAAACATCAGTGGGGAGATGGATCGGAGCAGCCTGCGGAAGCTGGGCTTGGCGCTCTCGAGGTACCGTGAGGCAGCAGACAGGGAGATAAGCGCAGGCTCTGCCATGGAGCGGGAAAACCCCCCCTCGCTCCCTGAGCAGCAGCCTGGGCTCTGAAGGAAATGGAAGCAAAGCAATGTGTGCCAAATCTGGTTTACCGTTTTACAGAGTAATAAATCATATTTGGCTGAAGGTGTATTTGAAAGGCTGGTTTGTTTAGTATTTTTGAGGGTTGAATTCAGTTTGAAAGTACAGAACGCATTTGCCATGATAGATTTCTAAGACATTAAAACTTGACACAAGTTTGTAGAAGTGTTTGGAGGCAGAGAGTGGCAGTAAAATTTACTCTGCGTTGTATTTGGTAGCTAATGACTTGCAAAGCTTAGTTATTAATTATATCTATAGTGTGTTTTCAAAGTGTGTGTGTATGCATATATAGGAAATACTGATTTTCTTAGGCAGTAATGGTTTATTTCCCTGAGTACCAGTGCTGTAGGCTATATCTGTCCAAAATGCAAGTATCTGTGCAGGTGCTTCTTCAGGTGTTTTAATTTGCAGTTCAATAAACCTAAAATTTCTTCTTGTACTACAGAAGCGATCAGATAGTACAGTCTTTGAATTATTTTTTTTTAATGCTTGGGATTGGTGTTGCTATGCTATTCTGAACAAGAGATTGAAAGGGAAAAGAAAGAAACAATTCTAGAGATAATTAATTTGTAAATGATCCCCAAACAATAAGTTTCAAAACCCATTCAACTCAAGTGAAATATGTGAATAGGCCTGGCAGATTTGGTCCTGTGAAGGGAGGAGTGTGGCATGACTGCAAGCTGGTGCTGCATAAAATGGGACTAATGGTGGTGCTGCAGCACTTCTGTGTCCCTGGTAAAACGGTGTCTAGTGAAATAGAAAAACTGACGGATAACAGGGGCTGAGGAGTGGTAGGGGAAGTGAGAAACCGATAGCTGTAAACTGGTAGCCATGAAATGCACTGCTAATAAAAAGTAAATCTAGTAATAGAAAATGTGTTATCATGTTTAAAGGCAAAGAGGAAAGTTTTAGGTATATGTGGAAAGAATAACAAATGAGTATTACAGGTATTTATGTAGGTAAGTGTTGGTGATGTCAAATATTTCTGTTCCATACTTGAGAATAATATTTGTCTGGGCACTTTTTAATAACTACTGAATACTTTCTGATCCGATAGTAACCAGGGAAGATGCAGAACATTGATAGTTCATGTCAAAAGCTCCTTAATGTTTGAGGTTTGATAGCTCCCCCAGTGAGTTTTCAGATAATTGACCAAAGAATGAACAGAACTAATGATTTAGATATTGAATGATGCTCAAGATACTAGGGGAGAACAGCATGACAGGAAAAAATGGTGTGCTATTGCTTATACAGGTAAATTAAATGGTCTTCGTTAACATTGATCATGAAGGAATGTGTTGAGCAGCTGCATGACGTTGCATGTAAGATGTAATTCCTGTAGAATTAAGGGATGGTGCCATGATCCATACCACTCAGTGAGACTTTATGTAGATAAGTACTGCCAAATTTATCTCAAATTATATTCAGCTGACACTAACTCTCATAAATATATGCAAGTTTCCTAAGGCATTTGACTTGTTTCTGTATTATGCTGATTACAGTAGCAATCTTATGGAACCTGATGCAATACATAAAATGGATTTCAGTTGCACTCACCAAAAATAAGTGCCAGACCTCATCAGAAAACAATGTTCACTTGCAGTTTTGGCTGTGGGTTTGTGGTGGTTTTTTGGGAGGGATGGGAGGTGATTATATACATCTGTTCTTGACATGATGCTATTCAAATCATTCCTAATTCAGAAGACAGCAGGCATTGTAGGGAAATACTACAAATACTGAAGTAATTTGCATCAAAACTCTTCTAGAAACCAACTTTGATCATCTGCTAGGCTACATTCATTTGAACAACATGCATTTTAACATGGCTCAGTGGAAAGTCACAGCTAGAAGCTATGAATATAGGTCACTCAGGGTAGGAGAATGTGTTTTGGAAAGCATTGACTCAGAAAATGATTCGGAGCTCTGATGTATTACCAGTTGAGCATGAAATTGCAGTACAATGCGGTGGCTTATGGAATAAATGCTATCTTTGGGTAGCTTAGCAGGGTTATGTTATTACTGCTATATAGTATTAGGGGAACAATTACAGGAATATTATGTCCTGTTCTGGGGACTGTTTTTTAAAACAGTGCTGCCAAGCTGGAAAAGATAGTAAGACAGCTCAAGAATGGCTATAGCTCTGGCTAGCATAACTTACTGAAACTAGAGAGCAAAGGTAAAGTCTCTGATCAGTGTTTACATTTCTGTGTTGTATAAGATGTTTGGGAGAAAATTCCTTTATTTAACAGAAAGAGATCGTGAGATTCAGTAGCTAAAAGCAAAACTAGACAGTTTTTTTAGGGGAAACTTTTTTTTTACTGAGGGCTTAGGAATGACTTTGGAATGCCTTGGGTTTTTCTAATGTGTTGTCTTCAAAGTGCTGATATTATTTCAAATGAGCTGTCTAGCTCAGATGTTATGGATTTGATGTGGATTTACCACTTGGTGAAATTTCATGGGCTGCGTTATAGAAGCGAACAGGCTACGTAATCATAAGGATCCCTTTGAGAGAGAGATGCAGCTAGTGAGTGAGGAAGAGGAAGGAAGGAGAGAAGGCAAGGAGTTATTATGGTGAAATGTTGAGTCAGTCTCTTGACCTCAGATGGTCTGGGGACTGGTTAATGGGTTGCATCCTTCCTGAGGGGCCAGGCTCAGCCAGGAGAAGTGAGGTGACTGTACAATGTTCACAAAAGGGAGGCTGGAGCAGTACTGGTGCAGTGGGAAGAGATCAAACTTGGCGAGTCTGGGGTCTGTTGTTATCATCACTTTGCTTTCAATTTTGACTCTGGAAAATTTTGTTTGCTCACATGCTTCTTACCCATTGTTCATTACCTTTGCCCTCTGCTTTCCAAATACCTGACTGCTTTCCTTCCTCCCCTTCATCTTAGCTCACTCCTGCTCCTGTTGTCACTTCTGTGTTTGTCTCACACTTTGTGTGTGCCAGCTCTCAGTTTGTAAGGCTCTGATTCTGTTTTCCGCTTGTATTGCGTGAACATCTGTGTCTTGGGCTTGCTTGGAATGCTATTTATTGGAAACAATAATCCTAAAGGCTTTGGCTCATCTTCTAGAAATCAGGATGTATTTAGGAATTTCATAGAACAGTTCAGGAATCATATACATAAAGTAACTTTAATGGTCTTCATTGTATTTTTATGATGTTTACCATCTCCTTTAAAGTCAATAGAGCTTTTCCATGAGGGCGTAGCTGATAGTGGTTAGCAAGGTAAAATAGTCTGAAAACCAATGTATTGTATGTGTATGGAAGAACCCGAGGGAAAAATTATTTTGTACAGTCCAGTGAGATTAGAAGAGCCAGATGGGCTACAAATGCTATGGTAAGAGATATAGTTAGAGCAAGGCACCTCAACAGTCAATCTTAATTTTGTTTTTGAAGGCATGTTCAGAACAGACTTCAGATAAATAACTTTCTCTTTTTGCCTTATTGTGTGTAATAAATGTAATAGTCCACCACATAAATGTAATGACACCAAAGTCTGTGTTTCTAACAAGCTTTAGTTTCAGTGACAGGCATTACTGGGTCTCATATTTCGCAATATACCTTTCTGTGGCCTTCACCAAAGTCTGATAGGTATTGGAGCTTGGTATTTGTGCTTTAAGAAGCAAACAGCCTCTCCTAGTCTTTAATAGAGAAATGAAAACTCTCCAGCAAATAGGATAAATACAAAGTTTCTCTGTGGTTTGCCACAAATTACGTTCATTTCTTGATTGTGTCTGTAAGTTTGGTTTCAAATGCTGAGTGCCTGGAGATGGGTGATTCCTACTGGCAAGCTGCATGCTGCCATTTACATTGCCCAGTCACAGTAGAAGGCAAAGGGAGCTCACTCTCCTTTGGCAGTCCTGTACTCACGTAGCTGCCGATCTCAGCAGCCTAAGCAGCTCCCTGCTTTCAAGGTCAGGAGTGCTTCTTCTAAAAGAATTGTCAGTGTTTGATCAATGCTTTCTATTTTGTTTTTATGAAACCCTCTTGTTTGTCTTAATTTGCCAAATGTGATATACATTTCAAGAAAGCAAAATGAAAAGTGTGGCCTTTGGTTTAGAAATCTGTGGAAGTTTTTTCTTTCATTAAAATGTGTTGACTGTTTTCAGACATGCTTGTCATCTAGGTACTTTTGTGATTTAGCCTGTTGTTTTGAAGTTGTATGAATAGTAATTGCCTGCTTCCTGGACCTGTTGTTCTGAAATGAACTCTGCTTTATGAATTAACTTAGTCCAAAATCCATCAAGAGGAAACACTCAAAACCCCCATTTTCCTTGCAGCTTGATGAAAACATCTTTTAGTCTTGTTCTGTGTATAGAATTGTCTTTGGGCTGTGGGATTTATCCCCAGTAGTTTGTACTGCTTGAGTATCTAGTCATCCTATATAGCTCAATATATCTCCTCAGCAATGGGTTATGTTCTTTTGATTGCAAAATAAATTAAATGAATGGGGACATATTTTTGATTAAATTAGAAAATTAACTAACATGACACTGATAACATAGTTTCTAGTGATTGTGAGTAACATTGTCAGCAGTTATTTGTTTTACTTAAGCATCTTTGCAACACACTTCCTGATGGGGATTATTTAGAAAAAGTCTTCAGCTCACAAAATATGTAGTCTATACCTGTGAAATGTTTGACAAAAAATGTTAAATGTTAAGCTTGTATTGTCCTGGAAACGAAGAGTAGTTCTCTTGAGATGCAAAATTTATTTTAACTTCATTGCGTATATTGTTAAGTCAACTTGCTGGCTCAGGGAGTATCTTATTCTTAAATAAGAGATAAGCAGAAGGTCGCATGGCTCTCATACTGTTTCCAAAATTTTTGTTAGGAAGCTTTTTTGTAGGTATCCTGCCATTTTGTAGTTAGCCAAACTTTTTGGGAGAAAGCTGATCTGTTATCTCTGGTCCTAGGTGTATGTCTTGCTGTTACAGCTTTTCTCAGATTGTGAAGCATTTCTCCTGTACTTCTCTAAGTCTCAGAAACACTATTGCAGGGTGAGTGATTTACAGGAAGAACTGCATGCCAGGCATGTAGATAGAGCCCACTCTACACCATGAAATTCAGTGTAAAGTGTGGGGTTCCATTACTAATGCATTATAGGAACAATGAAACTTAGAACAATAGCAGAAAAAAAATATTCCCCCAGTGCTTAGTTTGGTACTCACTTATTTTTGTTCCTCTTCTACCTGCTGCAGCACCACTTCAGAAGCAATATCTAATATGATAGATGGCAGTTCATTAGTTATTTAAGTTATCATAGCTGTTACAGTTAAAAAGTTTCTTTTGCATTCCTGCAGGGTCCTGCAATTGCATTTAGAAATGGTAATGATCTGAAAAACATGATTAGTATTCCAGGTTTTGTGAAAGCCCTATGAAATGTTGACTTCAGTTGCATGTTAATTCTGTTTTCTATGTAACATAACTTTGTTGAAGTTTGTAAAAGGTAAAGGCAAATTGCTTGTGTATGGTCAACTGCAAGACTTTGGTGCATCGTATACCCATTGCCAAAGAATCAGAATGGTTCCAATCCCCTTGGCAGGGACACCCTCCATTAGACCAACTTGCAAAAAAAAATTTATACTCTACTTATAAATGGGACTTTTGTGTTATTAAAACACTTCTCATAGGAAGATGAACCATTTTGTATTTGAAAAATTCTTTCTTACTTTGATGGAAATGTCGAGTTTTGTAACAGGTGTACACTTCATTGGTGTGAAGAACCCCAGCCATTCTAGCTTGAGCTCATTTTGTTAATGTACAAATTGCAGTTAAGTTTTCAAAAACCTTATTTTTTGCAAACCGGTTTCCCACCAGCTCATTTGTCCTTTCTTGGCCTGGACTGATGGAGTGGGGCTGCTGATGGGGAGACCTGCTGGGAGACTTGCTGCTTTCTGCATGGTGGTGATGCATAATGCAGCTTTTCCATTGGCACTGTGACAAATGAGGGTCACGTGAGGAGTGTGGCCATATACATGTTGCCTGTACTACCGTATTGTTGATCTTTATGTAATCTCTGTAATGGTAAATTCACACCTACTGGGTTTTCTGGTATTACTGAAGTTGGGGGGGTTGGCAGAACTGTACTGGTTCACAACACAGACTTCGAGCACAGCCCTGATGTGCAGTAAAGGAGTACTTCCATTTTCCTGGAGCTACTAGATATTCCTCTTAACACTATGTAGTATTTTTGGATTAAACATGTGAATGAGTATGAGAAAAACAGAGTATAACTTACAAATATTTTTTTAAAATATAGCTAATATTTCCTTTCAGATTATAAAAACACTTAAGGTACTACAGGATTTGGATATATCGCTGGATATTCTAGTGGTAAGTAATCAATATATTAAACTCTTCCATAGTGAAGTACTGTGTAAGTATCAGGGTTCTGCAATCATAGAAGCAGTGAACATTGCATTTTGTAATTTTGACTCTTAATCACAATTCATTTAGAGCTCTGTAGAAGGAACCATGGAGCCTTTTCCAAAAGCCAGCTGAAAGCTGGGCACACTACTTGACAAATGCAGTATTATACCAACAGTGATAGTACTGAGCAGGGACCTGAGCATATAGAGAACACTTTGCTACTCAGAGTTGGTTTCTTCTCACTGTAATACTGCTTTCAAGTCAATGGTTAAGACAAATATGGGCGAACCATATTTTTGTGGGACCTGCATGTGTATAGCCCTTGCTCAGACTTCACAGAAGTGTCATTTCAGTAGTTAGCAAGAGCACTAACAGGTTGCTGCTAACCTAGTGAATTCCAGGTTTTATATACATCTTAAGTGACAGTTTGTGAATCAGAGATACTGATAATACAGGATTAAAAATCACAGATGATACTTTATATACACTCAAAGTCTGCAAAATAGCGGTACTTAACATAAAACTCATTAGAGCAACATTTGAAGGCACAATGGTAATGTGAAAATAATTGTATTGGGGAAAAACAAAATGACAGGTTTTAAATGTCAAGGTTGGTTTGGTTTCGGTTTTTTTTCCCCCTGTGGCTGAGACTGAGTTTAATCATATGAACTCTGCTCCTCTGACCCCTCTACCCTGTACTAATCCTGGTTGAGATGCATGGTAGATTACAATACATCCATCATACGTGCTCTCTAACATGCTAAAATGAACCTGCATAAGCCTAAAGGGAATTTGAATTGATTAATCTAATTCACTAGGGCAGGATGCATTTTGTGGGCATAAGCATTCCAGCCAAGTGAAATTCTTGAAATATGTACATTTACTGGAGGAAAATTACTTCTCTTAGTTTTATGAATTATGACTGCATTTTGTTCTCCATATTTGGTTATAAAAAACTGATTTCTTCAGTTTGCAGTATAAAGAGTGCATTTATTACTTCTTTAGCTGCTGTAAGATACTCTGACTACTAGGCTAATACTGTTTGTAGCAGTTTTAGGGAAGGTTTTATTTGGGATGATAGTTGTGACTTATTTTGTCCATCTTTCTTGCACTGTCTTCAACAGGAAACTGGCATAGGCAAAACAGTTAACAGTTTTAGGAAACATGCCACTGCTGGGAGTGTAGCTAAAACCCTGGTAAAACAATGGAAAAAACTTATTCCTCCAGAAAATAAAAGGTAGGTGTGAACTAGCTTTTTTAAAAAAGTTAATTATACTGTGACGTAATTTTACAGAATACAGCTTGGAAAGCTTAGGAAAGTGTTTGGAATGACAAATATACATTAGAACAAATGTATAAATTGAATGGAAGAAATTAATCTTTCTTTTATAAAATATCAGAAAACAAATCAGAGCAGTAAGCATTGATCAATTAGCCAGCCAGCACCCAAAGACTTCAACTGCCTTTTTTGACTAGCACAAGTTCTTAGGTCGTAGCTTAGGTAAGCAGGACTAAGCCAGTGATGGGCACTGCTCTGCATTTCAGGGAGGTGGGAAGCTTGCTCTTTTTTCCCCAGAGTTGTGGTTAAATGAGGCAGCTCTCCAGTGATTTGATCGTATGGAGGATTTTCCTATGATGTTCTTGTGAACTGAGAGAGGCTTACAATATTGGAGGAGTCACACTGAAGAGAGGTGATTTTCTTCTCAGAATGAAGCAGCCATCACTGCCATGGCCAGGCTGACTGTGCTTTAGATAAATTGTCAGAGGTCTGCAAAACAAGGCAGTTGAGCTGAGAAAGCCAGATGTATAGATTGACTAAATAGTACATTTTAAATTTGAAGTTGTTCAAACCACAAGAAAGTAAAATACCAGAACCTGTGAAAGCAAAGCATAAAGGCTGACCTGTTGTAATCTGTATCACCTACAGAACGTGTTGTCAATTCTCTCTCCTAGTTATTTCAAGTACCAGGTCTGTTATAAAGTGTAACTTGTGTAAAAAGTGGTATCCAATGCATCATAAGCAAATAGTACTGTCAGGTGTGTTTTCCTACTGACGGTTATGTCCCTACTCCCCAGTTGTCTTGCTGTCAGTTCTTGTAGCAGTATTTAGTGGTGTTGGATGCAAGAGCTGCTTCTCTGGGATTCTGTACTGATAATGGAAGAATAAGAGCACAACAGAGCACAGTTCTCGGTCTTGTAAAATTATGACACATGGTATGATTTAATGATTTTAGTTTTACTAGTGTAGATAAACATTGATTGTTAAAGAATTCAGCACCAGATGTAGCATTGGATGTGATTTTTTTTTTGTGTGTGTGTATGTGTTGTAGTGGTCACAGAGGAAGAAAACAAAATACTGAAAAAGATGAGACAAAATCTTGCATTTCCAAGGAGATCAAGCCTTCAGAGAAGTCCAGAGTGTCTGTACTGTCCTCCAGAAGCTCCAATCATGCTCCCATTTCTAAAAAGTTGAATAAGCAGCGTACTTGTAGTGAAAACACTCATCAAAGTAGAGATTCAGCATCTCAAAAAGAATGTAGTAATAAAGAATGTAGCAGCAGTGGTTCTAAGCGTGCTTCCCAGGGGACCAATCCTCAAACTAAAGAAAGTAACTTCAAAGAGACCACCTGTGCAGACAGCAAGAAAGTTTCAGAAAAGCAGTGTTACTCTGTAGCTAATAAAGACTTATCACTCCTAAAGGAAAAGCCTAGTAAGGATGCTTCCAAACAGAGAAATCCTAAGCAAGTGAAGAAACCAAAACAAAAACTTGTCATAAAAAGCAAAGCTGAATTACCTAGTGATGATGAATTTGAGCCCCCTACTATGTCTTTTGAATCTTATCTTAATTATGATCAAGTTACCAAAAAAAGAAAGAGGAAGGCTTGTTCTACAGGTGAATGGCCAAAGAAGTGCAGCGAACAGAACAACAGCTCATTACCACACAAGGCTTCAAAATTTTCCCATGCAAAAGAGGGAGGAGAAGACGTAAAAAAATGTGAGGATGATCAATCAGAAACTCCCAATAAAAAGGTAAACCACTGCATGGTTGAGATAGTAGCAAATAAACTGTGGATGAATAAGTGCTTTAGTTTCTTATTTTCAGTGAAATTCAGCTGTATTTATTTTAAGCAACAGATTGCATGGCTCTGGCATATCAGCTGCATTGAAGTTGCCAATAATTGGGGCAAAAAAAGATTGTTTATTGCATACTGGCAGTTTACAATTACCTTGTTTTGTATTTTTAGAATGATTTCCAATATGGCAATAATTTTTGATCAATAGCAACTAATCTGCTTTTTACCTGCAAACTAAAGGTACTTACCTTTGGAAAGATGTCCCCTTCTTCCATTCTTTGCCAGCCTGGTTTGTAACTGGCAGCTGCTTGTGTATAGCACAGTCGTTTTGTCAGATGCTGTGGTTCTGTAATAGTGAAAGTTAAGGTCTGCAGTAGAACTGAACTTTTTTCTTTTAATGCTTTGAAGTAAACAAAAATAGCTTGTATGTGTTTGTAAAGTGAAGTGTCCTAGTCACTTGAAGTGGAAGAAACTTAAGTAGCTCCTCTGAGCCAAGGAAGATCTAAACATGTGTATTAATTAGACCTTTTAAATGAAGTCCTTCTGTGCACTGGGAATTAGAGGTCTCTTCAGTCTTTTATCTTTACCATGATGTGAAAGCTCCAAGCGTTCTTTATTGTGGAAAATCTGCAATCTGAATATGGTATCTTCTGTCCCAGATGGAGAGATATTAATGTAGAGGCTTGTGTATAATGGTCTAATAAACCGTTTGAGAAGAAATCTTGGGTGTTCAAGCAGTTGTGAAAAGTTATTAAAGATACTAAAATGAAGTTCAGGGAGATGCAAGTTTTGGTCTGTAAGTGCCTGGCTTACAACTGGAGGACACCTAAGACCCAATTTAGATGTGGCACGTAACGCTGAGCATTTGTAAGGACCTGTACTTACTGGACTGCTGCGTCCTTAAATCCCTTTTTAAGGGATGATCTGTGAAAATTTTAGGTCTTATGCTGGATAAGCCATTTAGCCTGATAAAACCAGGAATAAAACTGTTTCTTGTCTTTTGGCATGGCATTTAGTTTGCCTTTAAACATGTAATTGTAGTTTTGTCATCTTGCAGTTTTTTCTCATTCGTTGCATGCCTTTAACCTCAATAGTGATTTATCTGAAAGCCTGTTAGCTGAACACGTCTGCTCTGGTCTTTAATCTCTTTTTATGCACTGATTGCAGATATCCCACTAAGTTCCTTTTGTGATGTAGTCTTGGTAAGAAGAGTATGAAAGGATATGCTGAAAAGTAATCCAGTGAGTAAATTTTAGTGCAGAAAAGCAGCAATTCTAGTTATCCTAGTTAATGTTGAGGTTTGCTTAAGAGTTGGGGTTTTTAATAGCTTATTTTAAGCCTCAGTAAACCTAAATTTGTGATGTTGAAGCAATGTTTCCTTTACTGTGCACAGGCCAAAGTGGCATCCCTCCAAGATCTTCTTAATACTCCACTGCCTAAATTTCTGACAGGCATCTCAATCTCATCTCCCCCATATGCTGCAGACTTTAAAGGTAAGTAGTATGCAAGGCTGATAAATGTAACTCAGTGCAGGTTTTTTTACAGCTGTATGTAGAGATGTCTTTATCCACTTTCCTAAGAAACTGTATTAGCTCATCTGTCCATGGCAAAGAAATGCCTTGTCTTCGCTTTCTCATCTGCAGAAATCATATTGAAGCTGAAGGGAGTTATAAAGGCTTCCCTCTTATGGCTTGCTGAATAAAGAAATAAAGGTTACCACAGATGTAAAGAAGGCACAGATCAGGTGGTAGTTCTACAGACTCCACTTATCTTTACTCCTGTCTGTACCTTATAGCAGGCAAAGCCTTAGGAATTATCTTGGGTAAAACAAATATAGGAAGCACTAGGTGTAGCTTTGGCATAGGAACTTGCTAGCTTCTTTATAGATAGGTGTCACAAAGTGCCCGTGGTTCCCCTAGCTGCTCTTGTGAAGTTTCAGTGGTTTCATCTCATTCTGGTCTTGAAACATCACTGCTATTGCAGCTTTTGGCTTAACTCTGGGATAACTCAGGGAAATCAGTAACGTGCTGGATGTGAATACTGCTCGTGTAGACCTGAGCTAAATAATGTAAGGCTGGTTTGAGCTGGTGCAGCTCACTTGCAATGTACATGCTGTCTTAGTGTTTGATGATGATGAATGGACTTCCGTAACACATAGTACATGTAAGGCCCCCAAACTGTACTGTGGTAACTTTGTATTTCAAGGAAAAATGAATATACATGTGTCCTACCAGCTGTGTTTCTCTCAAAGCTGAATGTTTAAAGCATTATAAAATGTCAGGAGATAAAGGAAACCCTGCCTGATGTCTTGTTTGCAGCTTCCCTAGCACCTGTTGTAGAAGCTCCCCAGCAAGTCAGTGAGACGGTTCAATTCACAGGACGGAGACTGAACTCTAAAATGCAAGTTTACTCCGGCTCTAAAATGGTCTGTCTTTCAAAGATGCTTACACTGTATGAACAGTGCATCCGTGTGCTTCAAAATAATATTGATTGTGAGTACTTTTAAGGGATTTGTAGCAGGCTATGCCTGAAAGTGCATCAGATTTCTTTTTTTTTTTTATCCATGCCAGCAATTGACCTACTAAAAGACATTGCCCCTCCCTACTGACAGCAACTTATAGCAGGCTGAAAAACACTTAAGAATGTATTTACGGTTGTGCTAAAATGTAGTTTTGTTTTGAAAGTATACCTTTTAAAGTTCCAGTTATAGTTAAAATATAATGTCCTGTAAATTATTGTCCTGTAAAATATAAGCCAAAAAGCTTGCTGATTTTTTTCACCTCCAAGATGTTTGTTTACATAAATTAGAATGAGTAATCAAGAAACTGTTTATTCGTTTGCATAGACAGAGAGGGGAGTGATGCACATCAGTAAAGATGAGCCAATAGCTATTTGAAGATATTTTCTTCATCCTCAAATAAAACTGCCAGTCAGTATCAAACTGCTGATTTATATTTTCATAGCCTGACTTCAAAATGTGTTCTCTTAGTGCGTGCTAAAATTAACTTGTATTTTTAATTTTAAACTGTTTGGCGAGTGGTATTACCCACTGAGTAGAATAAATGAGATAATGAAAGTACTGTCCTCTTTTTGTAGCGCTACATGAAGTAGGAGGTGTGCCCTTTGAAATTCTTGAGCCTGTGCTAACACGTTGCACACCAGAGCAGTTGTTTCGAATAGAGGAATGTAATCCGGTAAATTCTGCCTTGTTAAATTCAGGGAATCACGGAAGACATGAGGCATCTGTTTTTGCCTTCCTTGCACCCTTTTTGATAAACATTCTCCATGGGTTACGCTGTTTTTTCTGTCTTGCATACTTATTTCTTTGAATTCAGCTGTCATTATCAAGCCTCCCTTTCTCAAGTGCCAGGACTTAAAGCATTTGGGAGAATTATTACTGATGACTAAGTGAAAGCTAGTGTGGGTAGAAAAGTATCTCAGCTTCTAAAAATAAGGAAAACAAGACCACAGTATTTACCACTGAAATAGCTGGGAAAGGCATAATAGAACCAACTGTTTTCAAGTTACAAACTGTTAAGGCTGCAAAGTGTACTGATTGGGGGAATATCTGGGGTGAGATTTCACATACGTGGTAGATTTATCTACACTGTTAGGATTTCAGTTCTATGATGCATTTGGACATTGAGATTCTGAGTGTAGCACTTCATAGTGCAAGCTGGCCATTCATCTGCATGCCTAAAGTTCAGAACTGGTGTGGCCTGAGCCTGTGCTGGAAATGCAAGTCTAGGCTGTAAGCATGGCTCATTAACTCAAATATAGACCTCTGCTAGTTGAAGCTACATGATATCTAGACTGAAGTCAGCAACTCTGCATGGTGTTGCCACGCTCCATGTTGGGGGTACCTGTGACAGCATGTGTGGTGGGATTTGTTCTGCACCTTTCTTCTGGGGGATTGGGCTTTGTCTACAGGCTCACCTAACAGGTACTCTTGAAAATGTGACTTTTAAATCTTTGATTTAAGATATTTTGTGTTCAAACTAGACATTTACAGAAGAGTCTGACCACTTGTGGAAGAATCACTGCCAGAGAGATTTTAAAAATGAGAGCCTCCTAGAATATGAGTCTTGGCGTGAAATGTACTTGAGACTGTTCAATCAGAGAGAAGAAAAACTGAAGATGCTTACAAAAAATATTCTTTCAGCGCAGTCTGAGAAACCAAAAGGTAATATCTGTGGTTAGCTTTTCCACTTACAAACCTCAGTCTTTTCTGCTATTCTTGACACTTACTGTGTAGGGTTTAGTGATTTATTAGCATTGATGCTGTATCTCTAGGAGAAGACATCAAGCAAGAATGCTATTCCTTTTAATTACAAGTTGCTCAAAAATAAATGCATGCATTAATACAATACATTAATGCATAATACTTGCAGTATTCAGTAGACAAATCTTACCTTACTGGTTAGACTGAGGATTCTAAGCAACAATGCAAAGAGTGCAACTGTAGTTACAAATACAAAGTTAATATGAAGAAATACTGTAAGCAGTCTGCATATGACTTACAATGGTTCAGTTACTACTTTGGTACCAGATTCTGCTTTTCTGAATATTTTTTTCCCAACTTAAACTTAGAAATTGCCACACAACCATATCAACTGAGTTTTGAACATAAATGGCAAAAAAAGTTACATGTCCTCTGCTCCTTGCTTCTGTATTAGGCCGGCAAGTAAAAATGGCTTACATGACCAGTGCAGCAAAACCACCCAGAAACATTCGCCGACAGCAAGAAATCCATGGGACAGCAGGACCTGTCACCCAACTTCATCCCATAGAGAAGTGCAAGTAAGTGTTCTGTACTATGCTTTTAGTTTGAGTTTAGATGTCTTTGTCAGTACAAAAGCCTGCTGGCAAAATATTTTTGAAGTTATAAATAGCTCTATTTACTTTCCTTTTTTAAGCAGCTAGTGGCTAGAAACTTAACTTGCCTTTTAAGTCTTGCATGCTCCTCTGCTGTGTATGCCTTGTCATTAGACATTTCTCCTAAGTGCCAGCGATGAATTCACCCTCCCAGCTGGAGGGTGAGTGGACACTGTTGTTTTTCTTCAGATTACACTAATGCCACTTATCCTGGGGAGATTCCAGTGTTGATGTTGTTTATAAACCTACCTAGTAGCTTCACATGTTCTGTTGCTTTCGTAGAATCCCAGTCAGCTGTCCAGGGTGATATAGCTGACCAGAGTGAATCTCAGCAATTTTTAATACTTTTGATTCTGGTTTTCTGCTTTGGCAGCTTAAAGAAGTGTCTGGAACAGTCTGTAGCAGCAGCCAACACTAATCACTGGAGGAACAGAAAAACTGTTTTGTACAGCACAAAGCCAAATTTTCTTTGACATCTGAGTTCAGAGTAGCTCAACAGCCATAGGAACCAAAGCTGAGATGTGATGTTTGTCCTACCATTCCTGCTAGCCTAATGAACTCCTCTATCCAAGAGGATGGCTGCAACAGAGAGATAAACCAGCTGTGGTACCAGCTTCTGTCTCTTCTTCCCTTCTCAACTATGTGGAGACAGACTGCTGGTTTTTACTGTTTGAATATCTGTTGCTCTCTGAGAAATCAGCAGTTTGATTCAGAAGCGCCCTATGGGTTGATGATCCACATGCCAGCAGCTGGATCATAAAAGCTATGGAGAATTGGAGAATCATAGAATGATTTAGGTTGGAAAAGACCATTAAGATCACCAAGTTCAACCATAAACCTAATGCTGCCAAGTCCGCTGCTAAACCATGTCCATAAGTGCTACATCTACACGTCTTTTAAATACCTCCAGGGATGGTGACTCAACCACTTCCCTGGCAGCCTGGTCCAGTGCTTGATAATCATTTTGGTGCAGAAATTTTTTCTAATATCAGATCTAAACCTCCCCTGGCACAACTTGAAGCCATTTCTTCTTGTCCTATCATTTCTTCCTTGGGAGAAGAGACCAACACCCACCTGGCTACACCCTCCTTTCAGGTAGTTGTAGAGAGCAATAAGGTCTCCCCTCAGCCTCCTTTTCTCCAGGCTAAACAACCCCAGTTCCCTCAGCTGCTCCTCATAAGACTTGTGCTCTAGACCCTTCGCCAGCTTTGTTGCCTTTCTTTGGATGCACTCCAGCACCTCAATGTCCTTCTTGTAGTGAGGGACCCAAAACTGAACACAGTACTTGAGGTACGGCCTCACCAGTGCTCAGTGATGGAGGACAATCACTTCCCTAGTCCTCCCCCTAAGACTATTCATACTGCCTGAACATGAGTATCTTAAACTGCGGTCACTCACTCAGCTGTGGCTGCTGGTGAGCATGATGCCCTCCCCTGTCCCCATGGCCCGTGCTGTTCCCATGTTGGCATAACTGCTCTGCAACTATCTCTGTCAAAATTATCCCTTTGTGGGGGGTGGCAGGTGGAACACTTTTCATTAATCTGAATTAGGGAACAGTTATGTAGGGTGACAAATATGTGAGTGGACAGTGACAGATAGCTGGGAACAGGGGGGATAAAAGTTAAGCTGTTGCATATGTGATGCAAGACTGACTTAGTATAGCTGAACGTGTTAGCAGAGTCATTTTAGGTTGTTTCTGTTCTCATGCTGCAGTGCCTGCAGTTGTGCTGACTAATTGTTCAGTCTTAGGCACGTGAACTAGATAACCAAACTGATGTGGGTTTATTGCGGGGGGGGTGGGGTGTGTGTGTGTGCGTGTGGAACCTACAAAACGTGGGAAAGTGTTTTATGCTAATTTCAGGAGCTTGACTTACAGTCAAGTAGTCTCGACTTATTGCTCAAGATGATGGTGGTATGAGGCAGGAATGAGAGCCTGGATGTAGGAACTTTTTAAAATCAGCTTTTACACTAAAGATGATATTTTTATAGCTGCACCTCTAGGTGATTAAATTAAGAAGCTTCTTTCCATACTGTTGCTGTTTTCAATCAAAAGATAGTTCCAAGGAAGTAGCTTGAGGTACTTGAAGTTAGGCTTCTGTTTTCAGTTGCCCTGTGGGAGCTTGTAGCTGTGTTGTGACAGACCAGCTTTCTGGTTTAGGTGCTTCAAGTACAGTAGTGTAAATGACCTTTGTGCTCCAGTAATCTCTGGGCCAGTAACTGAATGATGTACTCAAAGCCCTGCATGTTTCTTTTCTTTTCTCAGGCATGGTAAATTAGGAAGATCAGCTGTTGTGTGAAAAAAGCTGTAAGAGGGGTCATTTGCCTTCTTGAGAAAGAAGAGTTTGTTTAGGTGTGATGAGTTAACTTCATTCCTTTGACAACGTCATCTGAAAACCTCTTGGTTTTGGAGGTTATAGGGTTGTAGAATTTGAACAGCTGAAATCTTCACTGAAGATGATGATTTTGCAGGAACTAAAAATGTCCTATGGCAGATGTCAGTGACTGGCTCTGAGGTGTACAAGGCTGCCCAAATTGGTGACATCATGCTGACACTTTAATGCTGTGTTGGTTTAACTGTCTTTAGCAGGAGATACCAGCTCTGTATCTGCGACTGCCTCAGTCCTTGTCCTGTCAATTGAGGATCCCATCCTAATTTTTAGGGTTAGTTATTATGCCTTTTCCTATAGCTTCTTACTAAAAAAAAATTAAAAAACCCTGCAAAAACCCTACCTTCCCCCCCGCCCCCAAACAGACAAAGAAAAAATTAGAATTTGTGTAAGTTTACCCTCATTTTCTGGCAGAGAGCTAGTTAGCAGTTCAGTTGTATTCAAAGAGGAAAACAAACACCAAAGAGCAAAGTAGAACACAGGGCATTATGAATCACAATGATATTGCTAAACATTTTGATCTCTCAGAAATTCCGATCATTTAATTTTAAAGACAAATAAGATGCATCAAATCTAATAAATGGAAAGTTTGTGCAAGAGTGGAAATGGACAGTTACAACATTAGGTCCCTTCTAAACAGCATTATCCCATGATTATTTTTTTAAATGTACCACAGAACTGACTTGTTAAAATACTGTCTTTGAGGTGTAAAGTCTTAAATGTTTGATCTTTTTTTCTCCAAAATGAGCCAGAGCAGATGATAGTTTTGTATCAAAAGCTAACTTTTCCCCTATTTCCTTCTTTTAAAAGAACAAGGATTCCAGAAAGCAGAGACAGAAATAGCACATCATCAAATCCAATCCCTACTAGCAACAGTGGAAGCTCTAGCTCAACTGTAATGACTCAAGATGGAAAGAAGCCTATCAAAAGTAAGAGGAATTTCCTAAGATCATCTTGATGATTATTTTAACTTGCTGTCTGATAATATATTGCTTAATATTATGATAATACCATTTCAAGTCACTCACTGCTGTAATCCTAACTGGTCTCTTTTTGTTGTTATTGAAGAAATTGCACCAATCATGAGGAAGACTTTGAAAGCATTGAAGAATAGAGCTGGACGACGATAAAATGAGGCTGTATATTTGAAGCTTATGTGACTATTTGTCTATGATACTACAGCTGATGGAAGTAATGTTAATGTAAACATTCTTCAATTTGCCTTAATTCAAATAGTTATGAGACATTGCAGGGGAAAATGATTTGCAATAAAAATTGAAACATCTGAATCCTTTCATACTGCTGCTTTCTTATTTGTGAATGAGGAAAACTGAATTGAAATAAGGTCAGTACACAATAATGACAAATTGGTTTATATGAATTTTTATAGATGCTGCCTTTATCAGTTTATATACACATTTGCTTTCATGAAACTTGTACTTACACACTTCAAGCTGTGGGCATATTTTGCCAAGGTTACAGTTATCCCACAGAAATGGCCACAAGGTGTACTTACTCTAGCACAAAAGTGTTTTGGAAATTTAGTGTATTTGTTTCACTAAAGGTTTTCCTAGGGAGACTTCTATATTTTTCTTTTCATGAAAGCGTAATTTGGTTGGGTTTTAGTTTTCCCTCTTCTGGAAACAGAAGACTGTTCATAAGACAGTCTTGGAGCTCAACTTCTGGCCTGTTGGAAGTAGGCTGCAAAACGTCCTCACTCAGGACACCACGTGCTTTTCGGCCCTTTTACTTGACTTAGGCAATGAGCCTTTAAAGGAGAGGTAGGAGAAGGAAATGTCTTAAATTTAAATTCCTTTTTTGAAATTGGGATTTATATACTGCTAGTGTAAATAGGGCAGGCCATGACAGTGAGTTAATGAAAAATCATGTGTTATTTAGGAGCTCTGTCTAGTTGAGACATTTTTGGTACACTAATTAAACCCAGACCTCTCATTGTGTGATACCATCTAAAGACATTAAGTTCTTGTGTGGGAGATATAGTATTTTAGGAACAAGCAGAAGGGAGGGACACCAAAAATGTCATCAGTTTGATGCAATGGTCATCTTGTGGAACTCAAGCATAATAACTCAATAATCCGTTTACGTCTGGAGTTGAGAGAAAACTTGTGCTATACTCAGCTGCTCTCAGCCTGTTGTGAAGAGGCCTAGCTTGCAACCTTGAATATGAGCCTTTTGTGTTCAAAGTGAAAAAGGTATTTGGTCTGGAATAGCTGCCCTTTCAAGAGTTGGGGACTGATGCACTTTGGGGTTGGAATATGAATGCATTTAATGGGTTTGCTTTTAGAAATTAGATACTTCTTTGTAGTTGCTTCATCTAAACCGGTTCACTTGGATGAATTTTAAGTCTGACTTTGCCTTGAAGGCATAGCTTACAAATGGAGGGAATCTTCCTACAGACTGTACTCAGCTGCAAGTATGTCTTGTTTCTTCCTTTGTACTTCTATAGGATTTGGCCTTATATATATAAGGCCAAATATATATATATATATGTCCAAATATATATATTTGGACTTGGAACTTCTGAAGCAAAGAGTAAGGGTAAGATCATCATGAAACCAGTTGCTGTCTCTTAGTCAAGATGCCTTATGTGTGAATTTCCTTACCATCCTATAAATTTTCAGATTGCAAAAATACAGCTCTTAAAAATGGCTTTTACAGTCAGGTAACATAGTCACCTATACATAACAGCTTCTCCTCTATTTATAGAGAGGTTTTAAGTCAGCAAGCATGCTACTGTGTTGTGTTTTTTCTCCTTGCATTATAGTTGCACTAAAAAGAATGAGAACAGGTGTGTTGACCTGGAAACTCTGTGGGGAGCTTTCTCTGTCTCTAGGATCAAAACAAGCATTGACTAGTAGGAGAGGTAGTGCATCTGTCATCCCCATCTGTAAAGAATGCTGCTGGGAGGAGCTGTTCAGGACTCAGACCTGGCTGAATGGCCAGTGTACCACCCTTTGTCCCTCACACAGCTATGGTCATCTTAGAGTTGCTAATTGGTGGTGGAAGTTTAATTCAGATGGAAGTTTATATCAAGTGTGGTACGAATTGTTCAAGAATCCTGGGGTTTGATTGGGGTTTTTTTTTTTTGCTAAATTTGCTGTAGTTGTTGATGCTATTCTTTTATGTAAGAAAAGAGAAATCTGTAACTAAGCCTTCTGTTGGGCTCTGGCATTAGAGAACACAGCTGTAAGCATTCAGAGCAGCTTATAGATGACAGGAATGTCCTCTTGGGAGATTGAAGGATGAATAGTTGGTTTAACTAGTAGACTTGCATTGTTAATTGAAGTAGGAAATAACTCTCTTCCTATCCTTGACACTGATGGGAGAGCTGTGTGGAGGGCAAATTTGACTTCAAGACTAAGTGGCTTTCATTTCCTTTTCTTGCTTTCACTTCAAAGGCTATAGACTTATTGGTGGTAAGAGATATGCAGAGGGTACCTGTGGGATCAGATTGTTTTCCTGGCAGTTTCTACATTAGAGAATACTGTAGACAAGCAAATCTCTTTACAATAAAGTAGTTGGTGCTATACACACTGTAGGATAGGGTTTTTCTTTCACTTCAGATATGCTGTGATCTGCTCGTATGGACTGAGTGCTTATCCAAGGCTGCAGTGTGTCAGGGGTGCTCTGGGAATGCATCTCCCAGCTCATTTGTGAGGAATCCTGTTTTTTGAGGTTTGACACTGCCTCACAACACGATTCAAAGCATATGTGGAGGTAAACTCAAAGCTTACTTTAAAGCATGCCTGTTTAATCTGAATTGATACACTGATGTAGATGCTTCTGTAGTAGTCTGCCTTCCACTCCTGTATGCAGTTACTGCAGGAAAGAGTTGGTGCCGTGGCTGTCTAGTTCCTGGGGACTTCTGAGAATTTCTGGTAGTCATAGGATAATCTCAGCAGAGGGAAAAGTTCCCCTCACACAGTGCAAGTCTCAGACTTGCCATCTGAAAGCTCAGGAAAGTGTCTGTGCCAGAATTTAGTGTGGTGAAAAATGTTGATGGATGGAGAAGTAAGAAGAGATGCCTAGATATATTGCTTTTTTTTTTTTGGGTGGGGGTGGGGGGGACACACATGACCCAAACAAAACGCCCCCCAANAGACGGGGACACACACACGACCCAAACAAAATGCCACCCAAAACAACCAGTGAGGATTGTCCAATTCTTTTACTTGTATGCTTTGTCAGTAATTTCCATATGAGTTTAGTATTTTATTATTACTTGTATTATGTTCCTTCTCTGCCTTTCCTGTAAAGACAGGAGAGGTCTTTGAGCAGGTGATTGAAGGCTTTGGTTAGATAGCCTACTGTCTCCCCTTGCAGCCACCTCCACCACTGAGCAGATGTTTCCCTCCTCCCACAGAGCTGCCAAAGGCAGTGTTAACAGCAGAATTTATCAAGATCTTTTTCCTGCAGTTGTAACTAGGTATTGCCACCAGAGGAACAAGTGCAGTTCTCTCCAGATTCTTAATGTTTACTTGTGGCAAGCTTAACCCTACCAGGCAAGGAAGAAGGAGTAGCAGCTTGAAGGAGTAGCCTGCTCTCCTGGTTCACCATCTATGGGAGAAACGACCTTTTTCCTGTTTCTTCAGAGGCCAAACATACAGTGGATTTTTTTTTTTTTGCTTTGTCAGTAATTTCCATATGAGCAATTCTTCTTTCCAGCCCCCAAAGCATTTGCCTTCTGATCTGCTGAATCAGTTGGGGGAAAAGAGTGATGATGTGTCCTCACAATCAATCAGTTTTGATCCACTGTAGGGGCTGGGTTCAGCATTTCTTGGTGTGATCATTTGCCTTTGGTTTTCAATGGGTCTCTCTGCTTTGTGTACCATTGTTCAGCACTGAAACTCTTCAGGAAGGTAGTGGAATCACTCTGCAGTTGTGCTGCTTGGCATGAGACTTCCTCCTGCTTCATGGAATTGATGTGCAGTGTACAGAGGTATATTATCCACCTTTCTTACAGTTTCTAGTAAACATTTTTAAATGTGCTTTTTTAATTTTCTGTTCTGCATGCTTGTGAGTAGCATCCTTACACAACTGTCGTATCTTCTCCCTCTCAATTTTTTCAGAGCTATGAAATGAAACTACTTTTCATTCTCTGGTACAGTCATTTCCTTTGGTTAGGTTTTGGGTTGTTTTTAAAACTTCAGCCTTAACCTCTAGCAAAAAGGGGCCTCTGACTACACACATTTGAGAGAGACAATTACAGGCTTTTCAGAAAATAAATGTAATTTCTGTAGCGTTTGGATCCAAAACAACAACAAAGCAGATGAAAACCAAGCATTTCCAAATGTGCAAAGGCATGTATTAATCCCAGAAGGCTTGAGAAAACTGTTTCTGCAGATTAACATACAAAGTCTGTTTCTCATGGCCCAGAACCATAAAGATCAGGAGAATCTGTGTTAGCCAAGACAGAGCATCTCAGAATCTGAGGTCTAATGGTCCTGTGCCTTTAACCCTCCTCAACTTCTTTGCTAATGTGGCCCTAGACAAAAATGGAGCTTGGCATTGCCAGGATTGTAGAATTAAATACATGAGGCTGTCATAGGTTTTCAGAAATGAAGCATGAAATATTCAGGAAATTACTGAATATTTTAAAGCATAGAAATCTAGATTCAGAATCCAAGTGTGTCTCTTAGATTCAGAAGAAAAAACTATTCAGGTCACAATAGTGCAGAAGGTTGGAGTGGGTTTTTTGTCCTCAAATTGCAGGACTTTGAATTCCCTGCTTTAAATGTGAAACTACAAAGTCAGGGATGTTGTCTTTGTAGCTTAAGCCCCAAGTGGTGTGCTTACTGTGGGAAGTGCTGGTGGAAGCCTTCAGCAGCGTATGTTTTGTGAACTCTGTTTACAGAGATGTCGCCTCCCCTTATCCCTGGTGACAGACCTAAAAATGGCACTTGCTCAGGGAGAGGGCTGAACAGCTCTGGAAAATCTTACGTAGCTGTCCTACAGAACTGCAAGTGGGTGTCCAAGCAGTAGACAAAGCTTGTTATCGCTTCTCCAGGCCCTATCCCTTAATGTTTACAGATCTGTTGAGGCTGCAGAAGAAGGGACGCTGCTTGCTGAAGCCTGCAGAAGCAGGAAAATAAGCTGCTCAGGCAGAAACAAGGAGGAGCGAGCTGCTGCTTGCCTCTGGAAGAAGGAAAGAGTGAAACCTGCAAGAGGAGAGAAAGCTGCTGAGACCTGACTAAGAAGAATATTCCCTCTTTTCAAGATACTTACCTCTCTGAGGGGGAAATAGTTGAAGTCCTTGTCCTCCTGCAACCTTGCTCCCTGCATTTCATAAGTTTCTTTCACCAGACAAGGCACTTCCCGACTTAGAGCTCTTCACAATGCTCAGGGAGTTCTCGGCTTTTCTCTCCCACGGATATGCTGTAGCCAACTCTCTGCAAAACACATTTTCCCACAGTTACCTGTGTTGATGTGCTTTTCAGTGCTTTCAGACCTTTCAGCCTGAAAGTTAGATAATTAGTCTGTCTGAAATTTAGATAAACACTAAAGTGGCACATTAAAGTGTGACTTTTCAGAGCATTAGTATCATACTGGGGCAGTGCTGACAGCTGAGTCCTGGGCTTAGGCATTTAGAAAAGCTTGGAGAGAATGAAATGTTGTAGAGAAGTCCCAAAGGCTTATGCACAAAACAGCTTCTCCAAGTTTCCAGCAAGCCTGAGACCAGACTTTGCTTCTGCAGCTGAGGGATGAACACCACACACCCTGAGCAGACGTACTGATCTCTTTATAGAGAAGGAGAAGAATATTCTCTGTGGCTCTGAAAAAATGCAAAAATCAATGTATGAGGGACCTCATAACAAGGAGCTCTCTGCCCTGTGCCACAAGGTTCTGTTGTGATCTGGGTGTTGATCACCAGCTGATTAATCAAATGGCATCGTTTCAAATTTCTTTCTTTGGTAAGGGGGCATTGCATCATGAAGAGGCTGACAGCCTCTCTGACCTTTATTATCAGAGTAAAAATGATTCAGCACTTTAGGAAGGGGAGAAATACCTGAGAAAATAAGGCTTATTGCCTCTTTGACCTCTCTGTCTACGCTTGTCTTTAGGCCTAATGAACAGGGAAATGTGTGTTTTCTGAAACTGATTTTTCCCAGTGACTATTTGGAGAACAAATACTTTTAGAACAGGCAGAAAACTGGCAATATCAAGACATTACTTTATTCTAGAAGTACTGATAGGTTCTTAATGGTCCCTAGATGATGTTAAAATTTAACCTTCTCAGAAAGATACTGGTCCTGAAGAAGGGAAATGTCCCCAGTCTGTACTGAAGCCCTCTTCCAGAAGTATCCTCATCTGGAGAGCTGCACTAAGCTGTACCTGTTTCCTCTGCTGTTTGGTACAGCAACATATTTTTCATTACTGAGGGCTCAAATCTTGTTAGGCCTGCCTAACAAGAGAGGCTTAGGGAAGAGTTTCCTCAAAGAAATCTTGGAGTGGGTCTACTATGAAGTTATTTAATCATTCAGTGTTATCAAAACTTTCAACACTAAGATGACAGCGTATCTTGAGTCTCTATAATCTGTATCAAGAGCTTTGTGGAAGAACTCATGCATAATGTATGAAGCGTTTGCCTCGGTTGTTTGAGTAAGACTGAGCTACATTTTGCATATAAGTCAGTGTTAAACATTGAAAACACACTATAATTTTCTCAAAATTATGGCAGTTACAGCAGAGAAAGTATTTTTCTGAGGATTTAGGGAAAAACCAAGGATGTGACAGACCATGTTTTTGGTGCTGCTCTGACTAGCAGTGTGGTTTACGTTCTTCTTGGTTCTCGGTAGTTGAAACCCACTGAGTTCCTGAGCTTGTAGAGGACAAGACAACCATTCTTCTTACCAATGTTTTTTTTTCCTTACTCTGGAACAGGAAGCTTCATCTCTTAGCCATCATTTATAACAATCTGTTGAATTATATTGAAAAGAATGTCTTTCTTCTGGGGATGAATTGCTGTAATTCTCAGAGTGACAATTTCCCACGGTACTACTGTCTCCATGAGCGAGAAGACGCTTTTGCTTGGGTGCTGGCCCTCTTCCTGGATGCCCACCCATTATTCCATGCCTCCTTCTAGCAGTGCCTGGCTCCCACCTCCCTGTGGCTGTGGGCTCTTGCCTACAGGGAGACAGCAGTGGACTGCCTTTGCCTTCCTATGCTCTGATGCATGTCCTGCTTACCTAAGTTTAAAGGTTATTTGGCTTTTTTAAGGTTATTATACTGTGATTTCCAGGTAATGGAATTTGGCAGGAATTTTGACAGCAGAAGGATAACAGCGTCACCATGAGAGCTCAGTCCTGAGGGTGGCAAGGAGTCTGGTGGGTGTTGTATGTCCCAGCTCCTGCCCTTCCTGAAGCATGGCTCCTGTCCCTGCTCGTCCATCCTTCCCGGCAGCTGCCCCATGGCCGAGGAGGTGTTGTTACAGAGGGGTTCAAGTGCTGTAAGAAGTGGCCGTGAGAACTAGGTCTTCATTTCCTCCCGAAGCTGGGTATGGTTTGACTCTAACTCCCTCAAGCAATTATGAAAATTACGGTCCAGGTCATTTCCTTGTAATAACCCCTTTCCGAGCACACTGGCATGCCGCTTGGAGGGTTTTTTAATCCACATAGATGCCAAACCACAAGCATGGGTAACCTTAAAAAAAAAAAAAAAAAAATCAGAGAAATGTCAGGCTGATCTCCAACTGTTTTTTCAGTCTGTCATTCAAAATGCTAATGTAGCTGTTCGCCTTCCCAGCTCTCCCAGTCACATCAAGTAAAGCAATTTTTGGTTCTACCTCTTTTCCACCCAAAGCCCACTGGTGTGCCCAGCCTCTCCTCAGAAACAAAAGGCTCATTAATCCATGCTGTGTCCTTACCTCTCCCCTCCCTGCCCCCCCCAGCACCTGCTTTGGCCTCCCAGCTCTTGCAGTCTGTCCTTTATCACAACCCTTCCTCCTCCATCTCCTGATGCAATATGGCAGTGCAATGCCACGTGAAGGAACATCTCTGCAAGATGCCCTAGTATATATTCTGCCTTTTTTTGTGTTGCACATGTGTGCTTTTCTTTTCTCTCCATTTTCAGGGGTGTCACCTTAGTTCCCACATTGAAATAATTCCCTATTCTCCATCATGGATAATTTTATAAATATATTTCTAGTGGCATTTTTCTTTTTTGGAGCACTCCTATAGGAAGTTAAAGCTTTCGTGTTTCAGAGATGCAGCTGTTTCCTGCTAATGTATCCCAACATAATCAGGATGCTGTTGACGTGCTCAAAAATGAAGATGTGTTTGCTATCTTCAAGTGTTTGTTCATACTTTTCGGTCTGCTAAATTTGTTTTCTTCACACTTTGACTTGCTGATTTGTCGCTAAGTGTGAAATAGGTGCTTGTGTTCCCAAAAGCAGATGCTTCAAATTCAGGTTTAGAAAATTCAGTTTTGATGCCTGTGTTTGAAAATAGGACTTCTAAAAAAATGGAGCTTTCTCCCTACCCGAAACCTGACTTGCTCTCGGGTATTGCTCATCCGCAGGTCTGCTTACAGCCTCTCACGATGAGTGGGCTTTGCCTGTTTTGAAGTGAGTAGATAAACATGCTGCCCTCTGCTCACCTAACTCTGGATCTGATGCCTTTTGACAGCTTTTTAAACAGACTGTTGTGGTTTTTTCTTTTCACAGATCAAAAACTGTGCTGTTTTATCTAGTGGAGACAAGATACTTAGAAGCAGCAGTAGCTATGCCGATCTCCATACAAGACCACGCATGGCTTAATTGTTTGGAGGTCTGGTGGCCTCGGTGTAGCATCCTACAAAGACCAGAGATCAACGTCTGAGCTTGCATCTTTAATCAGATGTCACTTCTTGTCCCTATTAAATAAGAGAAAGATTTTGCCTTCCAAAAGCTCCATCATTTCACATCTGGGCTACGTAAAGTACATCCCCTTGTCACTTTGGCCCCTGTGGTACAGCCCAGCGGCTGCAGCAGGCAGATTTCCTTCGGGGGTGAGTTAGCAGTTCACATCAGTGTGTTGCTAATGGCCTGCCACTTCCCACAAAGGGAAATTGAGCGCAAAAGGTTGAAGGAGAGTGACGCTGCTTTCAGGAGATGCCGCAGCACATTTGTGTACAGGCTATGAGGTTTGCTGCTTCTCTTCACAGGAGCCCCATCAGCTCTTTATAATCATTCTCCTTTTACCTGCTCTAAATGGCAAACGCCATCTAAAAATCTCTTGCTTGCATGAGACAATGCTGATGGCAAAATGGGTGTTTCAGAAAGTTAGAGAAACCCAATGCTGCCAGGACAGAGAGGTGGTAACGCTTACTTTATGGGAATGTTAATAGGAGTTACCCACTGAAATCTCCCAGACTTTGGAGAATAAATCTGAGTGGAGATGCTGACTCTCAACATTGCAGGGGATGGGTGGGGGAGGGCATGCCGGATTGAACTCAGAAAAACTAATTTTCCATTGGTTGGATAATCCCTTCAAAATCTGTTTTCTGAGCATCAGGGCAAGATCCTATCTTGTTATTAATGTGTGAGTAGTGCCTGTGTTTGAGCAGAATGGGTATCAGCAGACAAGTAGACGTGGCAAATGCAAAGGCCATTTCTGTACGTGGTCAGCAGTCGATAGCTGTGATGCTGAACCACTTAAATCTGTGCTAATATTCAGCATTTAGGATTTATTGAAGAAAATTTATGCTGGAACTTGAGAAATACAGGAGTGGCAATACCTACTCAGACCGTCAGATGAATTGCTCAGTTTGCAATATTCACAGTCCCTTAAGTCCAATAAAAAAATCCACTATCACCAAACTGGAAAAACAAAGCTCTGTGATATACATCTGTTATTTTTTCAATATGGTAAGTATAGCTGTATTCAGTAGGACTTCAAAATTGCAAGCCACTCTGGTGAAAGCATAGATAAATTTCTTCAAAACACAGTATACATTGCCTCGCTGTTTTCAAACCTCAGCAGGAAACAGCAGGCAATTCTCTGCCTTGTATTTTCTGTCTTATTCCAGACAGCTGGGTTTGATCCAGATCACTGGCTCAGGCTGACGCAGAGAAAATGATGATGTTGTAGCATCCAGTTTGTTGACAAGGGAGAATATGGATTTTATTTTTTTTTGTGTGTAATCTACGGAGGATGAGGCATAGGTACTGCATAATTTTTGGAAGGTTTTTAACAGAAAAGAACAGTTTTGACGCCTTACAGAGCGGAAGGAGGGGGAGTATTTAGACACCTCCACAGACATCTGAGGTTGATTCTACTGTCAATAATGGTCATGTAAATTTTGTACTATTGGAAAAATAAAGATATGTATTTGTTGTTAGCTTATCACTTAGAGTACTTACACAATTTTTTCCCCCTTACACTTGAAAGAAAGAGAGTATTTTTGCCCTTATGCCTCACAGCTGAAAACGTGCATTTGAAAGCAAATTAGACACATGAGAGGGAACTAATGTGCTTGTTTTGTTGTTTTCAGCCTGTGTACAGTGGGGTTTCTGTCTTTGATGGGCTGGTGAAAGGAACGGATGGATGAATTGCTTGTCACCATATAATCTGTCAATACATAATTTGTCAACATATAATCTGAGGCAGCCTCCGGAGAAATAAGTACATGCTTCGTGGTTGCATTCATAATGAATTCAATGAAATGCAGATACCTTGTATAGAGCCAGGACAATCTAGCCATAAGATTAAGCTAATTGAAAAGATCTCTCTAGTTTCAGGATGAAGTTCTTGTAAACTGATGGGGGGGCTCTACATCAAAAACTTATCACAGTGCTGAAAAGGGCCCTGAAGCTCCTGGTATTGATTATATTCGGTTGCTTTGCCAATTCTTTTGTGTTACAGCACACGTTGCAACGCCTCGCAGCTCCAAGCTGCTTTTCCTCACCTATCCCTGCCTACCGTCTGTAATTTAGCTGCTCCTCATGAGCTGCTCTGTGCAGTTTATGTAATTAAAATTGCCTTTGCGGAGGAACAAAGCGGAAAGCCAGGGAATTTGGTTTGACTGGGAACCTTGACTTGACTTTGCTTAGTGTGCTGGTTTAAGTACCTGTTCTCAAAACAAAGTAACTTTTACCAATAAGTAAAATCAAATAAGTAGCTGGGTATTACGCTAATGGTCCAGAAAAGATGTAAGATACTAGAGAGGCAGAGAACACCAATAGTAATGGGGAAAAAAATAACCTGAATTTCTCACTCATGCTCTTTGCTTCCACGTTACAACACGTGAAAGGTGGCAGGAGTTTATCTGCTGTTAGCCAGCAGGCGTGGCTGCCCCAAATACTGTGCATCATACAGGAACTTGTAATATAGGGCTGCAGAAATCCATGATGGGATTCTCATTCTGTTTTACATAAGCCCTAAGCCAGAGAAGAAAAACGTGCTGTAATCCTGGAAGAGTCAGTCCTTGAAAACTACAGCTCTCCTTCAAAGAGGGTAAGTTCCTGGGACTGCCCAGCATGCTTTCTGCTCACCAAATTTTTTTTATTTTTTTTTTTTTTTAAGCTCTAAATATAGTTACCAAATAATAAAGCTGTAGATTCTTTATGTCTAAGATATAGCTATGTGAGCTATCAAAACTGGCATTGCCACAGTCTCTCATCTCTTGCCATACGTTCCTGGCCCCTTCTTTGCACCAAGCTGAGTGTTTTTGTGACTTAGCAGTCAGCCAAACTGGTAAAAATAGAATTCCAAACCGCTGACCAAACATTTCCATCTCTTTTCTTGAATCAGATCTAATGCTCATGTAGTATATGCTATGTTGATTCAGCATTCTAAGCCAATGAAATAAAAAACTTGCCTTTCTTTTCGTATTTTTCATACTGGTTTGGTTTCCCACGGGATCAGCAAGCTTGATCTTTCCCTGCTGCTGTGACCAATGCACAAGAGAGCTTGAGGAAGGGGAGGTGAAAAAGAAAAGCTTTTTTTTTCAGCAGAACCCTGCAACTAGAGAGGTTTAGGCTGATGCATAGTTTAGGATGGCCAAAAGTGACCTGAAGCCCTCTGAGAGGTGGTCCAGCCTGTGCTTGGCTGCAAGAGCACTGGCAAAGCAAGAGACAAATGTCTTGCTGGGGAGTTTCACGGCTACGTTCTCTCCTTTGCTGATTGCAAGGGCGTTGGGTTCGGTTTCTGACAGGGTGGTATAAGCCTAACTTAACCGACTGTCTAGTGGTTTAAGCTTAAACTGAAAGTGTAACATCAGAGTCTGAAATCATCCAACTGACAAAAATTATACTGAAATGGTACTTGTCCTGTGGAATTGGGAACTGAAGTGGTTCAGAGAGCAGATGCAACTACTAATGATGGCTGGATTGGTTTCCAGTTGAATTATCTTGCCTGAACCGGCTATAATGTGCCTGTGTGAACATTAGTGATGTCTGGCACCAGAGAGAGCAGGGGAGAGGAGGAGCCTGAATCAGTGCAACTGGAGTCAGCCTCCACAGGACGGAGCAGTGGGAGCAGAAGGTGAAGACCACACAAGTCTCTGCCCTCGGACCGGCACCGTGCAGTCCACGCTGAAAAGGACTGCTGGGAGATGGGAGAAGGTCTGGGATGCTCTTACTGCCTCTGCTTTCAGTACTTGGCTTTGGCTCAGAGCTGTGAATTGTATGAAGGGCTACCTGATAAATCTTCAAGGGATTACTCTGGGGTGTGTAGATACAGTCCTAAGTGACATAGTTCAAGTCAACTTTTGAGGAAAGTAAAGTTTTTTCTACTCACCAGCCTTACCCAGCTCATCTTGGAAACTCAGCACAATTCTGCAATTCTCAGCTGCCAAATTCGGTGCCTGACATTGGGTGAGACGTTACTTATTCAGACAGTGATATTTTGTGGCCATTCCCCAGGGGAAATCATGGCCTGTAAATATGCAAAAGCATGTGTGATTCTGTTTTTTACATATTTTCATTCTGTTCCTGCTATAATTCAGACAAGGCACGATATTCTTGTCCTGGAATGTTATATTGTTGAGTTATAGCAGAAGGAATGAAATTGATCTATTAATATTTTAGTTCCTCTCCTACAAAATGTATTTGGAAACGTGATTAATTGCTGCAATTGGTCTTTAAACATTATAGTAATATTGGAGCTAGGTGTAAATATTCAAACTGGTGCATCTAAGGCTAAATTACTCAAAGCATGGTGTGCCACACTTGCTGTACTGATTGGTTCCAGGGGGACTGGTTAGGTGCTAAGGGTTTCTAAAACCCACAGCTGTGTTTGCTCTCGGTAACTAAATAAGAGACTTAGAGGCCAAACTAGAAATGTGATGGGATTTGAAGGCTTTTTTTAAAAAAATAAAATAGAATAAAAGCATGAACCTATGGTCACACGGAAGCAGAGGAAGGAAGGTGAAGCAATATTCTAGGTATTACTGGGTGATACTTACTGAGGGTGCTTCAAATAGTTTGTCACAACCGTGAGCCCTTTAATTACGTGGAATTTACCCCAGCACAGAGGGCTTCTGTAAAAGCCTTTACACCAAATATGACCTACTTCAGGTCTCTGTGAAGGGCAGAAATTTGGCATAACTGATGAGGTTCTGCCCCAGATGTGAATCCTTGATGAAAAGCCCGGTTATAACGTTCAGCCACTGGATGTCCTCATTTCCAAAGGTCTGCAAAGGTTGATCGGCTGGAAAGCCACATGTTGTTGACAGTTTGCAGAGCATTGCATAAAAATATTCTGTGTGTCTTGGGTATTGCCAAACTCCAAGCTTACCACCCATAAAGCAATGGAATCAGTTTCACTTCTCAAGGTAATTAAACTCCTACTGGATGCAGAACATGTATTTAATCTGCTCCTTTCTCCATCTGTCTCTCTTTTTTTGATGACTTACCTGTAATTTATGTAACAGCTTGCTTTGCAGGACTCTTGCATTCCTAAACACCGAGCAATTCACTACATTTCTTTCTTTTTCTAGTGCTACCTTCACTGGAGTTTATTGCAGTTTTTACTGTGGATTCTGACTGCAGCTGGGCTTTTCCAAGTTCCTGGGAATTCCCAAGGGTGAATCCCTTTGCTCACAGGAGTCCTGATCTGATCAGTGATGGGTAATCACATCGTGCGCGTAGCTACACCTGCCCAGAGAGCTTCACTTTGGTTTTTCTCAGAATACCTGCCTTCTCCGGCAGCTCATGAGCCATCACTACCCACCTTTCCTTTGCTGCAGGCTCCCCTGCCTGCACCCTCACGGAGGGTGTTTCTCAGCCGGAGCTTCCCCTGCAGCTAAAGCTCTCATCCAGCCTCCTCGTTCTTGCAGCTCTAATGGCATCATACTCGTTGCCAAACATTCCTGTCTTCTGATTATGATTTGACATTGCTTGTCAGACACTCTCCAACAACTTATAAAAATCTGAGCTGTCAGAAAGATTGGCAAAGGGCTGTCTGTAACCGCACGTGGATTTTGTGGTTGTTCATGAAATGTGGAAAACATGTTCATAAAAATCCGTATTGCTGTTTTCTTTTTGTTGGAAGTTTCAAGGAAAAAAAAAATCTATTTCTTTTAGCTTTCTGCCTTTTAATTTCTCTAAGCTGCTGTTAAACCACGTTGTCTTTCCAACAAGGGGCAGCTTGTGCTCTGTAAACACTTGCCTGAAATCATGAAAGTGAGGACAAACTCAGTAGAAAAATTATGGCTAGACTTCTTTCCCTCATAAAGGAAACTCACCTTCTGATATAAATGGGCATACTTACTCTAGATACATGCACTTCATGTACTAGCATGGTAGTTTTGTTCCTGCCACACTGGTGCATGAGGGATATCTCCAGCAGGAATCAGCCTCTGTAGCTGCTGAAGTCTCCTAAGGTGACTGGGGCCAGGATTTGCATTTATTTATCTACTTGCTGACATCAGCATTCAGCATTGGATGAATGCTTCAGAAAAAGAGATGAAGGTGGTGTCTTTCCACGCACAGCTCTGCAGGACCGGTAGATCCTCATGGAAACTCGGTCAGCCCCTGCGCATCCCACCGTGCCCGCTGTGGAAGGGGAGGCGTGCCCAGAGCTGCCCAGGTGAGCAGAAACCTGGGGTGCTCCTGATAGGACTCGCAGCCTGGGATTTGCTCCCAGCTCAGTAACGGTGCTGGTTTCCGGACTCTGAAACAAACCTAACGTTCAGGTGAGCTGAGAGAAAGATTCAGAAGACGGAGGGCAGAGAGAAAACCACCACGGCAGATCTGGGTGACACGATGCTTGTCACGACGTTGTTACCTTAACCCCAGCTATGCGCCGAGGTTTCCGTAACACGGACAGTAGCAGCGTGTGGTAGGAGCAGACTGCTTTGCAGACACAGTGAGGAGCTAAGAGCAGCTTCAGAAGAGGACAAGTGCTGCAGGAGCCCTCCCGTCCCAGAGGTGCTGGCAGCCAAGGAGCCGGCCATGGTTGACTGGAAATGAGCCCTCTCTGCTACTGGTGCGAGACTAACCAGGCAGGGGGAACAAATGAAACATCATGTCCCTGCCCTAGAAACTGTGATACTGCTGTGAAATTTGCTTGCCTTAGGCTAACGATGCTGACGGTGCATCTAAATTACATCGTCTCTCAGAAAATTCGGCTTCTTAACTGCTTAGGAAGTGGTGACAGCCTGCGGTCTGCTCAGCCTTTGCCCTCTTGGAGGAGACTTATTGATCTTTTTCTGTCATTCTGAAGGGCATTGTGGGCCGTGCTAACAGTGATGGCAAATACAGATGAAGAAGACATGGGGTTGGAGTCCAACGTCTATGTTCTGAGGTCAGACACTGCCACTTTTCCCTCTGGCGCTCACGGTCATCCCTGGCGAGCTGAAGCCCACTGTGATTTTAGGGGGGGTCTACATACTCTTTCTTCTTGCGGCATTTGAAGAGCTCTTTGGAAAATGTGGGACGCCACTTTTAGTTGTTGCAAAACTGGAGATTTGACTTGGAGTGCTGAAAAGAGATTAAAGGTTTTGCAAGCAGCAAACCCTAGATTTATAGCAGACACAGAGGATTTTGCTTCCTCGGTACAAAAGCTCAGATGCAGCTCAAATTAAAATCAATAATTGATCTATGTCCATTTACAGATACATCTACATTCATGTAGGCTGGGAAACCTTATCCCTGTGTGCACATTTTCCTTCTGAGCAGCTTGTACTCAGGCTGCCTGCAAATATATCTGCTCATCAAGCGGGCAGCGCTTGGTCCCTTCTAGGAATGAGCTGGGGCCATTTTTTTTCTGCTGGATGCCAAGAGGAGGACTGACAAGACAGATGGAAGCTGCTGAACTGTTACACAGCTCATTAGAGAAGTGCAGAGCCCTTTAAAGCTCAGGGTGCAGCCAGGATTTACCTCCTCTGAAACGGCAGCAGTTCCTGAACTAAGTACCTTGCATGGGCAACAAATCTGCCTCAAAATAAGCAGCGCAGATTCAGCCTGTAAGGCTGAATTCAAAATAAACTTTTTTTTTTTTTCCTTTTTTTTTCTGGGATGCTATAATATGGGACAGGGCTGAGCAAACATATTGTGACTCTCCCCTGTTCGGCGCTCGGTGTCCCAGATCACTGACTGTGCAGCCACGTCAGGCTGCGGGTCACGTGCCTTTGTTCCCTATATAGAGAAAAATTCCTGCTATGTTAACGACAGATCTGTGAGGAATTTCATTTTTGCTTCATCCGGTTAATGAGCCGGTGCCTTGCTCTGGCNCCCGTCCCCCCCCACTGCTGCCCCCCGCGGCCCCTGTCCCTGGCACCCCCCGTGCCGTGCCCAGCCCTCAGTGGAGGAGCCCCCTTCTCCCTCACCGACAGGCAGCTCCTCCGGCCCCCAGGCCTGCTGCCGCTCCCGCCGGGCACCCGGGGCAGAATGACGCAGAGCTGACCGAGTCCATGGAGGATTTGGAGGATTTTTAGCTGCTAAATATTAGGCTTGTTAGGTGCACGTGCTGCCAAGCCTATGTGAACTGATTTTTTTTATTTTTTTTTTAA
>VXBL01001206.1:626812-637339 GCA_013400195.1 Aramus guarauna
ATTTTTTTTATTTTTTTTTTTTCCAGAGGATCTTGGACAAGTTTGACGGCTGTGGCAGCAAAAGGCACAGCGGTGACGGGAGGCTGAGCTCCTGGCTCAGCGGCCCTTTTTGCTGAAAGGACTCTTCTTTTTCCAAAGCAAATGATCACAGCGGCAAAATTACTGCGCGTCTTTTCAAGGTACGGCGTAGTGTATTTTCTGGTAAATGTGTTCTTAGAACCAGCTGATCCTTTTAGCTGAAACTTTCTTAAAAATACCTGAGTCTGAGTCAGACACGTAAAGTAGAAAACATTATCCTGACAGTTGGAGTCTGGGGAAGTTGCGAGCAAGTAGAAACTAGATCTTACAAAAGGAAGTACTGGGCCAGCAAATGAAGAGATTATCAGCTCTTCCCATCCCTCCTGATGACAGAAGGAGAAAAGGTGCCCTTCTGCTTCCTAGGGAGGTTTCCAAACGTGAAGAAAGGGGCTTTGTTTCTGGTTGGGGGGGTGGGGGGAGATTCCAGTTGAGGAAGGTTCTGGGAAGCGGACGAAGGTAGGAAACCCGCAGCAGCTGGCCATTCTGTGCGAGAGGAGAAGCTGCCTGGTCAGTGTTTACAGTCTGTCTCCAGGAGCTAGAAAGGGCAAGGTGCTTTTAATTTTGGCTTCTTTTATAGCTCTTGTGTCCTCTCAACTTCCCCTCTTTTCAGCTTGCAGCCCCCAGACTAATTCAGAATATGGCGCAGAGCTTCCCCCCTTCCAGAAAATAAATGTTGTGATCTCACATGAGTCCTGTAGCAGACAGACAGGGAGGAAGAGGGAGACAAAAGAATCGAGGAAAAACGACATCATCCAGCCAGATCTGCATTAGGCCCAACATCTGTATCCTGGGATCAGATTTCTGCTCAGATTTTGCTCAAGGGCAGCTCGTCCTTCCTGCTGGGAAGAGACCTTTTGCCACAGGATGAGCGTGGCTGTGTTGGGAAAGTTGGAGGAAACGCGATACATCGGAAAGGGGCCCCAGGTGGGCTCTGTTTCTTTGGGAGAGCCCACATCCCAGCAGCATTTCCACCTGGGGACAACCCCATCTGTACGGCTCCTAAATCTGAAAGCACTGACGTATCTGAACAGCCTAAACCAAGCAAGCCCATGACAAGTAGTGGGATTTCAAGCGGATGAGAAATCAAACCTGTGCCACGAGCCGAGAGAGCCCGGCGCCGTGCGCAGCAATGGTATGGATGCGTAGGCTGCAAAATTACAAGCTGCTTCTTGCCAACAGTGTGGCTACAACAAGCATGCCGAAGGGTTTCCCTTTCACCCTCGTCTGGCCTCCTGTTAGCCCACGCTTCTGCGGGGTGTCTGATGAAGCACTGCAAACTGGAAAGAGAAATACAGAATGAAAAACTTGAATAAAACATCAAGGCTCCAGATCTGTGTTTGCATGTTGGCTGAAGAAATAATGGGTGTTTCATAATGAAAGCTGAGCAGGATCCGCAGCGGGTGATGGGGAGACCTTATCACCCTCTACAGCTACCTGAAAGGAGGTTGTAGTGAGGTGGGGGTCGGCCTCTTCTCCCTGGTAACAAGCGATAGGACCAGGGGGAATGGTCTAAAGTTGCGCCAGGGCAGGTTTAGGTTAGACATTAGGAAAAATTTCTTCACAGAAAGGGTTGTCCGGCACTGGAATGGGCTGCCCAGGGAGGTGGTTGAGTCCCCGTCCCTGGAGGTATTTAAAAGAAGGATAGATGAGGTACTTAAGGACATGGTTTAGTGGTGGGATGGCAAGGTTAGGTTAGCAGTTGGACTTGATGATCTTAAAGGTCTTTTCCAACCTAGATGATTCTATGATTCTATGATGGTGCTTCCGTGCAAGTATTCCCACCAACAGGCAAGACCAGATGTATATTGCACCACTGGTGTCAGCTGGAAGAAGCTTATGTTTTGGGTTTGTGTCCAACGGAATCACCAGATTCTTTTCTGGTCCACATAGTTTCACGTGTTTGCAGTCATCTCAGATATTCACATAATCAAATTAATTTCAATACTTTCTTCAAATGCAAACCAGTCTTAAATGAGCGCATTGGTACCTGGCAAAAACTTTTCTCTCATAAAAAGATCAAAGATAAGGTAGGATAGGATAGGATAGGACAGGACAGGACAGGACAGGACAGTTCAGTTGGAAGGGACCTACAATGATCATCTAGTCCAACTGCTGGGCTGGTAGAAGTTCCTTGCAGCTGGGAGTTCACTAAAGGCATGCAGGAGTCACGCTCCCCCCCATTTTGCTTTCCATTTACTCCTTCTGTTGGTCTGCAGAGCTTCTGAGGTGCCTGCATGAACTTCCCAGCTCACCACAGTATGTCTGTTTGCCAAGGTTTACTTGACCTAAATTCTTTTGAAAACCATCATTTGTGACAACTGTGGCGCAGGCTTTACAGAACAGGGTAGCCTGTTAATAAATGCTGTGACCTGGACACACAAGCTCTGCCATTTTGTTATCAACAGTATAGGCAGTTATTTTTCTGTTTTAATTATTTTTTTATGTTAGCTGTTTCCTTAAACTATATTTTTTTCTAATTAGAAGATTGAGCTTTGCATGTATGCCTGACATTGCTAGCTTACCTTTTGGTCTCAGCATAACATCTCTTCAGAAAGGTATTTAATTGGGAAGACAGTTGTGCTTCTTGCTGAACGGTTGCGTAACTGATAACTCACTGAATTCAGATGTCTGTTTTTAATGCCAATTGTTACTGTGACACAATTAAAGGCAGAAAAAATATTTTACCTGGTGCAACTGCTTACTACAATTTTTCCATTTGGCATTCCAAATAAATTCCAGTTACGTTTCCTTTATCCTGGGTATGATTCCTTAAGTAAGCAACTTTCACAGTCTAGCAGTTCCTCTTGCTCTAAGGGGAAACATTAGAAATTTCCTCATTCTTTGTCCTGAAGATCAATAACACTTTTCTAACATGGTATTTTATAATTTGAAGAAAAAAGTATTCTACGTTAAAAATCATTGAAGTAGAACTGTCTAATTAACTTGCATTATATGAGCTAAATAACTATTATAGGAAATTAGCCAAGAGTAGACTTAACCTTAAACTTGCATTTGTGAATACCAAGTGTGGAATTGTATGTGTGTATAATTGGAGATAAGACCCCATTTGACTACTCTAAGGGCATTAAACTTCCTTTCCAGCTAAGATGGGAGGAAGAAGGAAACTAGGAAGCATAGGCCAAAAAAAAAAAAAAAAAAAAGTTTTGAAAAAATTATAAGCCAGTCAAAACATTTTTCATTGTTGTCAAATTTATGTTAGCCCAAGTGCTAGATGCTTCTACTTCCCATCAGTAAAACATTCTCCAGGTCCATTAATCAGTACATGAAATGATGGGCCGTAAAGATGCTCCTGATACGAGTTCTTGACGCGCAGAGCGATGCTTCTCATTGCTGCCCTTGTCCTGGCGCAGCCCTGCACCAGCCCAGCTTCCCCAACAGAGATGGTGTCTCCTCCTGACCCTCGCGATGCTGAATGCAACCTGGCTCAGAGCCCGCTGGAAGCCGGGCTTCTCCCGTCATTTGGAGGATAAAGATCATGAGATGGCATGAAATGAAGGCACGGCTTAATGCCTACCAAAATCCCCAGGCTGGGCTGATAGGCAGGGTGACCTACCTCGTGCTGGTATCTGCCTTTTCATTTCATGCCAAATCCAGCAGCATGGTTGTCTCTGTTGGCCATGGGAAATAGAGCACCAAGCCACACACAGTCGAGTGGTATTTAGCTACATAATGATGTTGATTTGAAAAAATAAACATACACCTGAATTCGTGTCTCTGCTTGTTCTCTTCATGGTGGTTGGAGAAGCAAAATTTGCTGTGAGAGGTTGTGTCTGGTTGTATTGGACCAGCTGAAAACAGTGAAAAACTGAAAAAAGGGTTGTGACATCAGCTGTGACAGCCAGCCCAGCAATTGGGAGGGGAAAAAAAAGAAAGAAGGGAAAAACCCCATCCCTGCCACCAGAATGTCCCTCCTCCTTACCTGCCAGAACCTATCGCTTTGTTCTTCTGGTCAAAGAAAATGATGGGTGTCAGCCCTTGAGAGTTGATGTGAAATAAGAAACCATCAGACACAATGCAACCACACGTTCCTGGCCGCTCCTTCCAAACCAAACTGAAGCAAATAGGATTAAATCAGAGTAATACCTCATGTGATTACAGCTCATTGTGTTCAAACAAAAGCTGACGTTATCGTGAGTGATTTGTTTGGGGGTGGGGGTGGAGAGGAGAAGGGATGCTACAGCTTTTGCTCACAGTGATTGCTATTTACAACACTGCAAACCCATAGTGGATGTGTTAAATGCACTGCCACGAGCACGTGCCGCTTAGGCTTGGTATTATGGGTATAATAATTCATTGCAACTCTTCGATAAATCAATATTATTCTATATCAGTTATTTCAGACATACAAAAACTTTGTAGACGGGGCACTCGTGATGATGTAACCACAATGTGTAACTGTATTTGCAGCTCTGTAATCAATACGGGAACACCTTATAACCACTTCTACCTGCTGCTTTTACAACCCCCTTCTAAACAATTTAAACAGAAACTAAAGAGTAAACGTGACCGGAGTCCTCAGCCAGCAAAACTGAGAAAAGAGAAGTATGTCGGTGCTAATTAACTCCAGCACCCTGCCAGGCCCGGCTCTCAGCAGCTCTGCAGGCTGCAGCATGGTTACTGCGGGCTCAGTAGTATTCCCGTTTCTTTTGTTCAGGGGTGGGGGGGAACTACTCTTCCAGCAGCAATCGAGAGCTGGATAGATTATTATCCCCCCAAAACTGGTCCTGGTGCCTGTAGTACTTGGGTCTTTCTCTCTTCGTACTCTTCTTGTTTTGCCCTGGCTTCTCCGTGCTCTGTAGCTGCATCTCTTCCTCTCTAACGAGGCTCAGGACATCTGACTGGGGAAGGGAAGAAGTCTTGAACTTCAGGAACTTGGCCTGCTTTATTTTTATTATTATTTATTGTATTTTTCCTAGTGTTAATTTAAATGGATTTTGAACTATGAGCTTTACGAACTACTTAAACTATGCTGATGCAAAATTTATTTCAATCCATTCTCTTTTTTTTTTCTCTCTCTACCCCAAAATGTACTTTACTGTTAAGTTCTGATTATTCTGAATATTACTGCTCTCTTTGTAGCAGCACTAACGTCCTCCACACTCACCCAAACCCATGGATATCCTTGCTTTAGGGGATTTTATAAGACTCTTAAAACTTGGTGTTATTCGCTTGAATTGCCTTTTGACAAGCCAGAAAGCAATTCTGTCTGAGCTGTGCTGAGGAGGGAGAGCTGCAGCGTGACCTTCCTCTTGCTTCTTTCAAACAATAACTTCCAGGAATACTCCTGAGATCAGCCCAGCTTTATCTATATTTTACATTTCATTGTCTGAATTCCTTAAAAGTCACATAAACTGAATTTTTTGTTCAGGAGCACACAGGATGATAGTATCTTAGAAAGAGAAACTGAGATTTACAGCACTGAAGTTCTTGGTTACGTACCCAGACCAGACTGGTAGTGATTGAAGGAGGGCTGTTCGCTTTGTAGACTATAAGACATTAATTTTTCTGTCACGACCTTTCTCCCGAATTTCAGCTATGATGTGATTGTATGTGCAACTGGTACCCTGCTGTCACTGCCACAGAGAGCCCTGGGAGCACTGACCTGTTCAGCAGGGCGATCCCTTGCACGCGACACATCCCCGCTGGCAATCCCGTGCAGGAGAGCTTGCTCTTCTCCTGCTATGGATGTGCTGCGAATAACTGGAGGGGTGTCCTAGTTTCAACTGGGAGAGAGCTAATTTTCTTCCTAGCAGCTGGTATAGCACTGTGTTTTGGATTTAGGATGGGAAGAATGTTGATAACACACTGATGTTGTGGTTGTTGCCAAGCAGTCAAGGACTTCTCAGCTTCTCGTACTGCCTTGCCAAAGAGAAGGTGGGGGGTGCCCAAGAAGCTGGGAGGGGACACAACCAGGACAGCTGACCCAGGCTGGACAGAGGGATATTCCATAACATATGACATCATGATCCGTATATAACTGGGGGGGATTGGCCGGGAGGCGGCACGGCTCAGGAGCTAGCTGAGCATCGGTTCTGGGTGGTGAGCAGTTGTGCTGTGCATCACTTGTTTTGTATATCTATTATTATTATTATTATTATTATTATTATTATTATTATTATCCTTTTCTGTCCTATTAAACTGTCTTTATCTCAGCCCACAAGTTTTGCCTTTTCCTTTTTGATTCTCTCCCCCATCCCAGTGTGGGGGGAGCGAGCGAAGGGCTGTGTGGTTGTTTTGGCTGCCAGCTGAGTTGAACCACGACAGGGTGCAACCTTTACTTATACGCACCTTAACGCTGTTTAACGGGGGCAACAGTGGCTGCCACAAAACCTGATGTGGATGGCAGAAAGAAATGTGAACTGTGGTATCACGGCGAGAGCAGACTTTGTCTGTTCCCCCTGCCCCGAAGCAGAGTTGGTAGAAGTCTGACCTTGTCCACCCAAGGCTGAAGAAAGTGGCCTGCCAGGAAAGAAACACAAAGCTGCTCCCCACGTTCATTCATTGCTCTCGCAAAAGAGGTAGTGGCATTACCTCTCTCATGGATTTCACACAGCTCGAAGGCTCCTGGCATTGCTGGGAGAGCCTTAAAAATAATATTAACTTGTCCAACTAACTAAAATTCAGCCAACCAATATATAAAAGTACTAAAATACTTTTAGAGGTACCAGAAAGGAAAAAAAGTAGAAATGGATAGAAATGGAAAGATTTAAGAAAAAAGAAAAGAAAAGAAAAGAAAAGAAAAGAAAAGAAAAGAGAAAAAAGAGAAGAAGATAATCCAGACCAAATGGTTATCAAATGGCAGTTTGGAGCCAAGTAACCCCCTGCAGAACTGGGAGAGCACCAGACCTTGTTTCCTTCTGCACGTGAGCCACACCTTGGCTCGCCATGGAAATGTGTAACGCAGCAGGGCTGCTGCTATGAGGGAGGGCAATGCTTCTCCTACCCCTGGACGCACAACTGCCCGAAGAAAGAAGGTTGTGTTAGTACAAACCCTGGCAACTTGCTGTCCTCCTCTGCTCACTTGCAACTTCTCCTGCGTGCTTGGTTATCGCTTCTAGTTACTCTGTTGTATCAAAATTCTCATCCCTTTTCAAAGACCTCTCCACCAAAACTTGCCCTGACATGAGGTCACTCTTCTGGCCACACAGGATACAGAATTGATCTCTTCCTGGTTTAGGGAAGGATTTTTTATTGCTGCTATTTCTTAGTGCAGCAGAACAATGGAGACTAGTAACTCATTGCACTGACCAAAGCTGAACAGGTTTACTTGCTCAGGATGATGGTCAGCCAAGGTGCTAGTTTGCCTTTTGGCGTTCTTGATGCCTATTTCCATACCATAGCAGTGTGCAGTGGACTGGGGCCACTAGCACTCATTTGATGGCCTAAGCTCCCAAGGATTGTATCAAAGACCCTGTGACAGTAGCTGTCCATCTCAGAGAAGGGAAGAGGCTCTTTATCCTTACATTGAGTGTCAGCTGGTGAAGGCAGATCTCATAAATAAATATTAAGCTCTCTTGCCATCACTCTGTCCCCTGAACTCCTTGACACTCATGAGAAACATGCAAATAGGTTGCCTCATCCTTCATTAAAGTACAGAGACTCACACGATAGTCACTGTCACCCTCCTGTTACTGTCTAGACTTGTTACAGTGAGGCCTAGTCATGAGACACATGACAGCATCTGCAGAAGTGACACCTCACGCCAAACTTCATCTCTGTGCCATGCAAGAAAGGCTCAAGCTGTTTACAAGCCTCTGAGTGGATCTGAAGCCCTCTTTGTTTGGAGGGTTTGCTGGGCTTTTCTCCCAAGTGGTACAGAAGACAGTGAGATAGAGCACACCACAAGCTGGCATGAAATCCCTCCCACAGAGGCCACTGCTGGAGCTCTTGCCTGGTGTCAGACTCAGCTGTGGGACAACGTGGACGCTTCCAGCCGAGCAGAAGGTGCACAGGAAGCCCTGAAGTGGCACTCACAAGCCTGTTCTTAAGAGCTGGAGCTCAGGAGTCAACCCATGCATTCTTCCGTTCGGCAATTCAGCAAGTCACATTGCTCTTCAATTTTGAATGCTTTGATGTCACCCCATCCCTATGATGTAGTCCCATATAGGACTGCATGTCCTACCTATACTGAGGGCAGTCAGCTGCAGCCCTTCCTTGTTCCTGTTCCCTGCTGCACGGCTCCCCTGCAGTCCCGCTTCTCCAGAGGGTTCCCTAGGAATAAAGGCACCGAGGAGCTGTAATGGTCACTGAATTTAGGCAAGGCAACCTTGGCAGCAGATCTCGGTTGGTCTCTGCTGAGAGGACCATGTTCCCTGTGCCCAGTTCAAGACCTCCCGTGTCAGAGGTTGGGTCGGAGCTGCCGTCAGAAGCTTGTTTTTCTGAACCTGGCGCCTCTTGCCCCCAGGGAGGACCAGGCTCACCAGCGGCTGGAAGAAGCGTGTCAGCAGCGCCCAGCTGGCCACTGGCTGGGACCCACCGAGTCTGATGGAGATGGTCCTCCTCATCTCCACCTCTAAGATCTATCGCCAGCCTCCTGGATCCCTGCCTTTGCCATGCTCTCTGCCGATGTGCAACATGTTTGTTTGATTTTCTCCTGTTTTGTAGTTTACCTCATCTCCTGCCCCGGGGCTGGGGAGGCCTGAGGGCGCTGGTGCATGCCCACCCCGTTTCCAAGCACACGTGAACACTTTTATCAACGCTCCCTCCACGGGTACTGCAGGAGCTGAGGAAGTCTTTGCCTCAAAATATTGTAGATATATTGGAAAAACTAATCTCCAAGCCCTGCTCAGAATACCATAGGTAATGATCTTCCTTTCAAGTGCGGGATGAAAAAGATCCATCACAGCTTTCTTTTTGTCTGTGCCATAAACGGTTTGTACGCTGGTAGTGCATGGACGTTATGTTGGAAACCCAGTTACGGTCCTCTGAGGTGAAATGCTGACAGTTTATCCCCAACCCACATTTTTGAATCATGGCATGGTCAGAAGTCAGATCATTCCTGTGGCTTTCCAAAAAACCACTTCAGTTGTTATCAGGTCAGCAATATTTACAGTTCTTTCCCCGTGGGCAAGCAGAGTTCTTTACATGCTTTATTTAGACACATGAGGAGGTTCCACATATTTTTTTTATAATTACTGGATATATCAACGGCAGAAAGAAACTGTTGGTTCTGAATGATTTTTTAAGGTACTGACGAGAAAATGGTAACATTTTTAAAGTTTCTCGTTTTATAGGTCAGCAAAGAATAACAGTATACAAGGTCCTAAAATGTCCTTTTTAAAACAACAAATAGATCAATTCTCACAGAAATTAAGCAAGTGTAGCTTGTGAGATGTATAAGCTGATTTAAGAAAAACCAACAATAAATAAATTGCAATTTTAGAAAATAAGTATTGTCCGTGCCGCGCGGGGACTGAAGAACAGAGACGACTACCATAAACTTCCCCCTCTCCCCTATTCCTGTATCTGCACCCAGTTATACTTGTGCAAGGCATTAGTAATATTTCAAGAGCAGGTATGATGTGAAGTGCCTGTTTTCAAAAGTATTTTATGTCACCGTGTAGATTACAACATTGCTATTATGCAACCAGAGAGAGGAGAGCCTCCGAGACTGTGTTTTGTTGTCAGAGCTCAGCGCTCGGCCCCGCGCACAGAGGTACCAGGAGCCGGGCTGCTGGAGCCCGGAGCAGGCAGACGCAGGCAGAGGCCTGCGGTGTATTTACCTTCGCTAACCCTTCTGACCTCACAATCAGCTCTTTTGAAAGTGGATTTAAAAACCCCACCTTATTTCAGAAAGCCTTGAGGATAGATACTGACGGGTTTTTAATGCTACAGCAACGTAGGTGGAGAGGAAAAAACCATCAGCAATGGCCACGGTACCTAAACAGCGTTCCTTACATTTTATCACGTTACTTTCCAGATAGCGTTGTGTTCCAACAATTGAAAGGAACATGTGAAGTGTATTCTGCGCACATTCCCGCTCGGTGACGTTCGCGAGCACCCCAGGTAAGGCACAGCCTGTCCGAACGTAGGTCAAACGAGCGGCCCGGTCCGTTCCACGCCATCCCCGCTCGTTTCAAACCCTGTTACACCGCCTGGCCCGAAGCGGACCCGTGCGGCCCCGCAGCGGTGGCAAAACCGAGCCGGCAGCTGCGGGGGGAGCCTGGGAGGCCCGGGCCCCCCCGGTCGCTGTAACCCCCCGCCCCGGCCCCGGGCAGAGCTTTACAGTGCCAGCCGGGGGAAACTCCGTGCCGGCGCGGCTGTCTCCTTGGCAGAAAGTTGTGCGGCCGCCCGGCCCCGGTTACCCCGCGGCGAGGCGGCGCCGGGGGAAGGGAGGGGAGGGGAGGGGTGGTGGTGCGGTTCGCCGGCCGCCTCCCCGGGCAGGCCGGCGGGCCGGGGCCCGGGCCCGGGGCGGGGCGGCAGGGGCCG
>VXBL01001206.1:637364-649829 GCA_013400195.1 Aramus guarauna
CCCCGGCGGGGCGATGTTCCACTGCATCCCCCTGTGGCGGTGCAACCGCCATGTGGAGTCCATCGACAAGCGGCACTGCTCGCTGGCCACCGTGCCCGAGGAGATCTACCGCTACAGCCGCAGCCTGGAGGAGCTCCTGCTGGACGCCAACCAGCTCCGCGAGCTGCCCAAGGTGAGCGGGGAGCGGGAGCGGGGGGCTGCCTTCCCCCCCCACCCCCCTTCCCCAGGCACCGGGGCCGGGCAGGTCCCAGCTCCGCCGCCGCTCGGGGAAGGGGGGCGGGGGGGCGCAGGTGGGCCGCCCCGGCAGGTGCCCGCCGAGCTCCCCGGCCCGCGCCCGGCCCGCGGCTGCGTTGAGGGGCTCCCGGTGGCGGGGTGCTGTGACATCCCGGCACCGCCGGTCTGGGGGGGAACGCCGGGAGTTAAAGGAAGAGCCGGAGTCTCGGGTTTAGCGTTTCCCCGTAGTTTAGTGGTGAATGAGCTTTCGGGAGCAAAAGCTGGAGATCCGCGTCTTGGGGGAGGAAAAGTACTGTTCGGAGGGCACGGGGGTTAGGGCCGGAGTCACAGGATGTGAATGTATGTTGTGATTAACATTCACGTCATTGGAATTACGAGACCTTGGAGGGCATTAAACCCTCCTGTTTTTCCCCCTTTCAGTAGATACTGTCTGCTCTCTATGTGGGAAAAACATAAAACCCTCTAGCAAATAACAGCGTTCCCGTTTCTGCCTTCCACTCCTGGAAACTTCGCCATGCCAAACACGAGAGGCGGTTAAGCTTTTTGTTTTCCTCCGTGTTAAGTCCCACACCAAGTCGTCAGTGTTTTGCTTCTCGCACGAAACGCGTAGCCGGATTTTTGTGCCTGATACTTTTTTGCTAGTATTGTCCAAGGTGGATTCACTTTCGATTCAACGTGGTTTTTAGACGTCGAGCTGGTACCCGCAGGCGTGCCTCGCCGGCTGGCGCTGGCTGGTTTTGCTGGAGGAGCTCCGTCAGAGCGGTTGCAGCCAGGCGCTGTTCGACTCCATGGGTACGGCACGAGTGGGAGGCGTGCTCGACTTTTGACTTGGTGAACCAAGGGCTTTTTTCAGTATTTCCTCTTCAAACTTTGGACACCTTGAGATGCTTTTCGTGAGTTGTGGTTGGTGGAGTTTGATAGTGGAGGGGAAGCGTTATCTGGAAGCTGCGCCTTAAAGGTGTGTGAGCTCTTACTGACTTGCAATCCAAGAAACTGAACTAACTAGCCAGAAAAATTTTCAAAAGCACCTTTGTTTCCACTTGAATCAAAGTTGGTCTGTTCATACCAAAACTTAAAGAGTCTTACTTTTCTTTTTTTAAACTCAGTTCACTCACATAAAGTGGTTTTTTCACTCTAGGTAGTAAGAGTAATCATGGTGGAGAAGTTTTCCTGCAGACAGCAGTAAAGATGCTCAGTTGAACTGATGGATTAAATTTGGCTTTTTCTTTTGAAAAACCTAGGCACAGGTTTGCATCTTGTTGTGACTGAGCTCTTTATCCTTCTGAAGTAGAGCAAAACTGGTTTCTGTAACCTCCGTGTGGGTGCTGGTTTTACTTCCAGCAGTTTCTGCTGGCTTTGTGCACAGGCTCGACTCGGGAGTCTCTTTCTTTTTGTACTAGACTTTTCTTCTCAGTGTTGGCTTTCAGGCTTGTACACTTCTTATTGCACGGGTATGGAACGTGCTTCTGACTGAAATCCCATTGAGAACTATGGCTCTCTGTTTTTTTTTTTTAAATAAATCCCCCACCAACTAGTTGCTGTGTACAAATGTACATGGTGATGTCTGTTGTTCATGGCGTTATATGGTATTTATTTCTGCAAATAGAGTGCAACTAACTATTCATCGTTTCTCCTCTTCCTTGAACAATAATATATGAAAAAGCCTTTTTTGTCCTGTGATGACTAAAAAGACCTTTTCTTCCCATTACTTACATGTCAGTGCATATTAAGTCCCATGCATGTAAAAAATAGCTGAGGGGGTAAAAAAACCCCAACAACTCAGGCTCCTTGACATTGCAGTGGAATCAAGCAAAAGTAGAAGTTAGAAAGACTTTTTTTTTATATGCATGGATCAGATTACAGGAGTGCCTAAATATACTGGCAGAATATTTTTGTGGGTTTTTAGCTGGACTAGGAGGAATCCGATGAAATACAACCACAGAGGCATACTTGTAGTATCTGTCCTGAGTATTTTATGCCTTGTCAGCAATGCAGGAAGGCATTTTTATTAGGGCTTTCTGCACGGACCTATGAACTTTTCTTGTCAGTTCTTTATGAATGTTTTCCCATAAATACAATATAATGCCATCATCTCAGATAAGTGTGGACTCTGTAGGACTTTCGAGTACAAAAATACAGCTGCAATCCTGGATATGAAACTAATCTATTGAATCTGGAAATGGATGGGAAGAGCCTTGTTTAAAATTTCTACTAGCAAATAGTTTTTAAAAGTTCTGCTATAGGAATCTGGCTGAGGAAAATAGTGGAAGATCTCTGTTTGTAAGGTAGCTACAGGGTATGGTGTTTATTCCCCTTGATATTAAAAGACTAGTGTCAATGCAAACTACAGAATTGGAAATAAGTACGAAAAGCAGAGGTACACTATACCTCTTGCAGAGAAAGCACAAGGGAAAGAGTTAGGGCGTATAATTAACAAACTGTCTGGTCAGCATAGATCTTAGTGGTCATTACGCCCTTGATCTAGCGTAATGCATTTTATTAGTCTTACCTTATCTCCATTAAGTTTCCTCTCTATGTGCATAAAGGAGGTAACACCAAATCAAACCATTTTTGGGCTCAGTTCAGGCCTAAGCAAGTCAGGAGACTTCTTTAACTCTCAGTGGCTGGCTCATTAGATGCCTTCCCATACTTGATGAAGTCCTGAAGTTCACAGTGATCTGTGCTGATTCCTGGTGAATCATCTGTGGACTGTGCTGATGCTGTAATATATCCTGTAAGACCAATAAGGTGTTCGTGTCACTGAGATGGTTATGATCCTCCTTAGGAAATTGCGGCTGTAAAGGCTCACCTTTGAAATGGTGAAGAATCGCCCTGTAGGCTCTGAGACTTGCAGCGGAAGTTGCAATAGTTGGATGGACGAGGAAGACCCCAACTCTGCTGCTCTGCTCTTCATTCTGTACCCTGGTAGTTCAGACCTCATCTTCCCAGCGTGGGCTGGTGTGATCTGAAATGGCTGTTTCAGCACGCAGGAGGTCTTGTCATACTTTTTTGAAACCAAGTAGATATTGTTGAGTTCTTTTCCCAGCTTTGTCGTGCAGCAAGTCTGAGACACCCATGATAGTTTTATCTCCTGACATCTGCTTTCCTTCCGCTTGCACAATTTTTCTCATCCTTTCAAACGTAAAGCTTCTTGAAGCGGATAAACATCAGCAAGTGGCATGTTGGAATACATGAACTCCCTGCACTTGACTCAGGTTGATGGGGCAACTTGGGTTGGATGCACATCCTTCTCCCTTCTCCCCTGTTTCTCCCTGCCCCTGTTTCTATTTAAGGAGCAATGAAAAGTGTTCTTTGGTTGTTTTGCTCCAATACACCCTAAAACCTCCATTTTGAGGTACAGAAGTAGTCTTAGGCTTTGTTTAATCTACAGTCTTTGCTAGCATGCTTAAAACCTCTGTTATTCTACAGGACGTATGTTAGGGTGTTACCTTAGCATGGTGTATGTTAGGGTGTTACTGAAAAACCCCAACAAAACAAACACACAAAAATCCCCTCAAAAGACAGAAGACAACTCAAAGAATTGCTGTAGCGTCTCAGTGGGAAAGGACTAGCTGAAAGACCCGGCAGTATTGCTGCATTGTACGTTATGAGAGTCATCTCATATCCCGAGGAGAGGAGAAACAAGAAATATACTCGAATTATTTTGAAAGAATTGCTTTGTTGGTTTTATTTTTGTTGTGTTAGCTGATCAAAACGTGCGGTAGAGTTCTTAATCTCTTTCTAAGGAGAGGGGGTGGGAAGGGTTCATCTGGAAAACATCTGAACAGAAATGTCCAAGGAGCAGAGGGAGATGGCTTTGCCCCCATTATTTCCACTCCTCCCTTTGTTTGCTCCCTTGTGCATTAATGCCTATGCAGACCAGGGAAAGAGTGGGCTAACTCAGTTTCTCTGACCCCTTTTTTCCCTACAAATAGATTTTTTTCCTCTAAGCTATACCTGTCAGCCTGTCAGGAATACAAGTTAATAATTTTTGTTTGTAGAGCAACTTAGCAATACCCTTTTGCTACTGCATAGGGATCCTTTTGCTTTCCCGCGTCAGTGCTCTGATTCTTTCCCCAGGTCTCCTTAACTGCTGTGCTGGATCCCTGGATCCCTTCTTCCTTCCCTTCCCCGATTACGTGATGGAGAACATGTGCTCGTGTTGACAGCGACCTTTCTCTACCGTTACCACGGGTGTCTCAGATTCCTTGACCCGCATGTTCATACTTTTCCATCCTCCCCCGTCCTTGATGTCCCAGGATCCTGCTTACTTCTTCCGACCTAAACAGCTCTGTCTGCCTTGTGTTTCTCATTCTTTACGTCCTCTCCTGTCCCTTCTGTGCCAGATTCTCCACTGCCCTTGCAAACATTTTTTTTTTTCCCCTTTCCTTTCCACTCCACTCTTTCCCCTTCATTTCTGCTGCCTCCCAGGTTCCCTGTTCTGCTCCTGCCCTTCCTGCAGGATGAGCCAGCCTGGTGGGATGTGCTGGAGGAGCCGGCTGTGTACTATTAAGCTACTGGTGGTTTTCCACAATATTGAGGTCTCTGTAGCCTTTCTTGGCAGATGTGGCTGTTTTCCCACAGAACAGCAATTTCTAGCTGTCAGCAGGCTTCTCACCACTTCTGCTTTACAAGACAAATTAAAGAGCTGCACCCTTCGGTCTCAAAAGGAAGGGCTTTGTATAGGTCCAGTGGTAGAATGTGGCTCTTACCTGCTTAAATAATTCCTCCTCCTGTGCTGGATCCTAAGTGCCTTCCATTGAATACTTGGTATATATCTGATTTGATTGGAAAAAACATAGTCTGTGGTCACCAGTGTGCACAGAGTGACTTAAAAATGTAGTTTCTGGTGGTTTTTTTTTTTTTTTGTTGTTGTTGTTTTTTTTTTTCCCCCTAAACCTGGACCATTTTTATTTTCCTTAGGAGTGAAAATTTGAAGGCTTTTTCAATTCAAGCTGTAATGTGTAGTATATCATTTGCTGCACGTTAAAAACTATATTTCACTGAAGAGTAGGCTTTCTGGCAAATTGCTTTGATAGAAGAAAATAACACATTCTGCATGATGCATTTCAATAGCTTCTCTAATGAAAAGCATCAGATAAAAATAAAATGCTTTCAGTTCTATAGATCAGCCTGTAGTTGATTAAATGTTGTTTCCTACTCCTATACATTTGGATTTAAGGGCCAATACATGCTGTTAACTTAATTTCTCTGTGCATCGAATTGGCAGTACAAAACTGGATCTCTGCATATTTTTCCCCACTGTTTCGTTAAAAAATAAAATAAAAATATGAACTTTTGAATGCAGTCTTATATTTTGGCTATTCTATTAAATCACTAGCATTCTTTGCATTGGTGGGTGGTGGAAATAGCTTTTAACTCTTGTTTTGCTGCTGCTCAGTTGTTCTACTCAAAGGGTAAAAGCCACTTTCCTGTGAGACTTTTGGCAGATGTTGTTTATGTGAAAAGTTCAATGGCAAAAAAATTAATTTGAAATTTTATGTGTGCACTTAGTTTAGCCTAAGTGTCAGCTGAACTCTTTCTTCTTCTGGGGGTGATTTATATGTAGTGTTTGTAAACCTAATCTGATGCAACCTCTGAATCATTTCACTTCTCTGAGCTACAGACTCTATCTGTCATCTGTATTTTTTCTCCTTGGTGTTATGTGCCAAACCTTCTCTGTAGAGTTGTTTGATTGATGTGAGACCACTTCCACAAGAGACCTGGTTAAACCCTGGCCTCCTCCCGTGGCCCAGTTTCTGTGGTAGAGAAGTCAGTGGTGTGCTGCTGCTTGCCGTTCGGCCGAGGCAGCGCCCGTATCTCTTTACTATGTGCGGTGTTGAAATCCAAGGTGCTGTTATCATACCAAAATCTTGTGAAAGCTTCTCAAGAAAAAGTCCCTCTGTTCTTCCTGTACCACACCTCTTTCTCAGGGGGGAAAAAAACCCCTTTTAGACTAAATTTCACTGTTCTACCATACTTCCTGCCATTATGCGACCATAAGCCTGAAAGGCACTTGCTTGTTCGATGGTCAGTAATCTGCTATGGAAAGAGATGATATCATCCTATACCTGTCTTTAAATTTGTGCTTATGGGTTGTAACCATCCCTTCTTAAGATGTAAAAATCTAGAAGTTTTATTTCCCTTTTTTTTCAAATTCATAGATTTCATTGGGATCACAGAGCCGTGGTGCGCACGACTGGAGTACTGCAATGGATGAATACAGGCTCTTTAAGAAGGAGAGGCCAGGAAGGCAGGGATGGGGAGTTGCCCTTCCTGTGAGAGAGCAGCAGGGATACGTGAAGCTTTGCCTTGGGGTGGATGATGGGCCAGCTGAGAGCAGGTTCGGATTAGTGGGTGACATTGTTTTGGGTGTCTGCCTTAGACTGTCTGGTCAGGAAGAAGTAGTAGATGATGTCTTTAGATAACTGGAAGAAGCCTCGTGTTCAAAGGCCCAGTTCCTGAACCACCTTGACTTCTGCTGGAGGGACAACATAACAAGGCACAAGCAATCTTGGAGTTTTCTGGCGTACATTGATGACTTCCTAACACAGATGATCAAGGAGTCAATAGACAGAGGTGCTCTGTTGGACCTCATAAACAGGAAAGGACAGGTTGAGATGTGAAGGTCAGGGTTGCAGTGGCTGTAGTACTGGTGAGGTGGTGGAGTTCAAGATCCTGAGACAAGGGAGTAGAGCAAAAAGTAGTATCACAGTCCTGGACTTCAGGAAACAGGACATGTTCAAGGATCTGCTTGGAGGTGGTTGATAAGAAAGACGTTTATGCTGCCATTCAGAGGTACATTGAGAGGCTGGAGGAATCTCATGAAGCTCAGTAAAGAGAAAGACAAAGCCTTGCATACACCTGGGGAGGAATAACCCCATTCCCTAGTACAGGCTGAAGACCAACCATATGGTAAGCAGCTTTGCAAAAAAAGGCCCTGGGTGACCTGGTGGACAAGTTGACCATGAGTCAGAAATGTTCCTTCATGGCAAAGAAGGCTAGTGGTATCCTGGGCTGCATTAGGAAAAGCATTGCCAGCGGGTGATCCTTCTGCTTTGGCCAGCAGTGGGGGAAACACACCTGAAGAGCTGTGTCCAGTGTTGAGCTTCCCAGAAGAAGAGAGTTATGGGCATACTGGACCGGGTCCTGCAACGGGCCACAAAGATGATTAAGTGCTTGGAGCATCTGTCACATGAGAAGAGGCTGAAAGATTTGGGATAGTTTAGCCTTGAGAAGAAAAAGGCGCAGGGAACCTTACTTGTATATATAAATACCTGATGAGAGGCTGTAATGAAGAGCAAAACTGTTCTCACAGTGGTGCCCCATGAAATTATAAAAAGCAACGGGCACAGACTGAAACAGGAAATTTGTCTGAAATAAGAAAACACTTTTTTTCTTATTGTGAGGGTGGTGAAACACAGGTACAGGTTGCCCAGAGAGGTGGTGGAGTCTCCATCTTTGGAGAAGCTCAAAACCTGACTAGACGTGGTCCCAGGTGACCTGCTCTAGCTGTCCCCTGCTCTGAGCAGGGAGTTTGGGCTAGATCAGCTCCAGAGGTCCCTTCCAACCTCAACTGTTCTGTGATTCTGTAGAGGTCATATTAAGGATTTTAAGTGTCTTGAGAGTTGATGTTTTTAATGATGCAAATAGAATTTTCATGTTTATTCACCCTCAAAGAATTAATTGTGCTTTACTTTTAACATCGATAGTGTCACGGTGTTTTTGCACATCTTGCTGTAAATCTGGAAGAAATAGCACTATACGATTTGAACAAGCATGTACTTCCATTTAGTATCAGAGAGAGAACAATGCCACTGGGTGAAACTGAAGTGAACTGTGTGCACACAGTTAAGGTAGTTTTACTGAAAATTTAAGATTTTTTTTTTCCCAGTATGACAAATGCTATGTAATAATACTTTCTAAGAACACCTGCAATTTTACAACTTCAGTGTCTTGAGAATACTTACCTTCTGTAAAAACCTTTTGTGAGAATAGTCAGTTACTACTGGTGTGCAACACATGCTTGAATTATTAAAATAAATGATGGTTTGTAGAGAAGCAGTATTGGATCTTTATATTAAAATCACTGTGTTGAAGGCTCCAAATAAGTTGATTACCAAATAAATATCTCTGGTTTTTCTGCTAGCTTCCAGATTCGTCTGTTGTATTGCTCAAGACTTGAAGAAAATATTGTGCCTTTTGACATCAAATTTGAAAGACCACAGTCTGATGGGAGCAGAGAGACAACTTAGTCTGGTGCCCCCTTTGAAGTCTGATGTTTCCCTGTTAACGTCCATAAAATTGTTCAGAAGATTTTGAAGTCTGCTTGGTTTGAAATAGTTTCTAATGGCAGGTTTTTTTGTAGTCCCAACATCCTATGTATTAAACTGGTAGCATCCCCTTCTCTGTGTGATGTACACAGATACGGCAAGGTTTGTGGGCAGAGATTGTACATCTGCGGCTCCAAAATAAATCTTATGATTATACATAGAGTTATTTTTCTAATTATATCAGTTGGTCTAAAAAAAGATATTACCTCCTGCCAACAACCTTGCATACTGGAAAAATGCGTGCTACAAATTCATTAGTGAGATTAAATATGGGATGGGTTTTTTTGTTTGTTTCTCCAAATGGCAAATGCATTTAACTGCAATGAATCCATATTTTGTTGTAGCAGATGTTTTCTGGACTCTGTAAAAGGCAGAGATGCTCCCTTCCACTGCTGTACTGTAACGGCTGTAGCATCAAGTGCTCTTTAACCTTTGTTGCGTCTTCTTAATCGATGTCAAAGAGAAAGTAAATCCTTGCCTGCCAGGAAACAGTATGAGGCAACCTGTTCAATGCATCGCTCCATAGAGCAGCATTTTGATTCAGTGCTGGTTTTTGAAAGTGAATAGTCCCTTGTTCATTTTTTAAAATGGATGGTAACAACTGAGACTAGGACCTGCAACTGGCCCATCGTTGGTTGTAGCTGAGAAAATGACATGTGCTTTGAAAATAAGGGTCAGAAACAGAGCTGAGTAGATGTTGAATGCCAGCTTCAGTGAGGCATCGATTTTAGTTTTTGCTCTGTCTTCTGTAGAGACAACCGCCCCCCAACCCATCTGCCTGGCTGATCCGTCCTATCAGGCTTTAAAGTATCCATTGGAGGGGCAGATGGCAGTTGTGACATCTGGTTCTGTTTAGGGTACGTGCAAATGAACCGTGATCTTTCATTAATACTTTCTCTTGCTGGGAAATGTAGTCATTTTATTCATGTTTTGTATGGATTCCTTCTTGAATGTCTGCTACTCTGCCATCTTCCATTATTATTCATGATGACAAACTTGGTATGAGGATGCTGCAAGACCAAAGTACGGCTTCAACATGTTCTACAAACATGGTTTGGGCATGTGAAACAATCCTTCACCAAGCCAAAAAGCTGTAGCGGTTCTGGTTTTGCCATGAAATGTATGAGGACAGAATTGGAGACCTCAGCTGTGTGGAGCAGTTGTCTGTTTGCCAGCTTGCCACCTAGCAAGCAGGCAGAGGTCTGCATACCATGGTCCATCACCAGCTGCTGCTGCATCTCCTCATCGCTTGAGAGGAAATCCAGTAGCTGCTTCCAGCACAGAGTCATCACCTGCATGATGACTCCACTATGCTACACTGTGAATTAGTCCGTGCCCTCAGAAATCATTTCAGTACCTCACTTAGTACTTTATTTGAAAATTAAAGCATGCTTGGCCCAAAGGAACGCGAGGGATCTGTATCTGTGAAACCCTGTTGCCATCACTAGCTGCCCCTGCTCACAGGTGAAAGCAGGTGGAGTGTTGAGGGATCTTGATGTTGACAGCAGGCTTTGTGGGAGATGCCAAGCTGATAGCTTCCATACTAAACGTCGCTGGAGTCTGCCGGGAGCTCATTTCATGCTTCATGAATCCAGAGTAGGATCCAGCTTCCTCAGCATTTCATTGTGCAACTAGTTAGGACGTGCATCTAGAGGAAGATGTCCACTTCCACTGCTCTTGCTGGTTTTCCTCAGTGCTCCTGCTCTTGCTACCGGCAGGTTTCTCTGGGATGGATTTTAAGACCGTGATGTACAGGATTGCATCCAAGAGAGTGTTTTGCTTACAAGTTGGTTGTGCATTTCAACTGGGGAGCCTTGTGGAGGGCAGGGTGTGTTACAGCTTGCTGTGAGTGTAACCGTGGCCATGGTTCTCATCGACTCCAGGCTGGTCTGTCCAGTAGCTGACTTTGGAGTAGAAGCAATGGCTGAAATCCCACCGGTTGGTTAGTGTAGGGCGTGAAAGTGTCCTGTCCTTTTGGAATCCTTAGCATTGAGTATCCCCTATGGATGATCTTTCAAAGAGTTAACTATTGATGACTTCTACAAAAGCAGGTGAGGAAGGAATGAGGAGAAGCTTGCCCTTCCCTCTCTGCCTTTGCCCTTCTGACAAACAGAGCAAATGTGTTTGTATGTATGCCTGGAGGAGAGCCCTGTTATTAAACATACCCTCAGGAAGCAGAACGCTTGAATTCAGTGCTGCTTCTGCCTTATATGACTTAATCCTTGTTTTCCTTGTAGTGTCCTGACCAGTAAGCAGTGCGTTTGCCTAAAAAAAAAAAAAAAGTTGGGCTTCCCTTACTCTCTTGCTGAAGCCATGCAATGGTGCAGACAAAAAGCCCCCAACTTCTAGGGACCAAAAGTCTAGTGGAGGATGTCCCAGTCCGTGGCCGGGGAGTTGGAACTAGATGATCTTTGAGGTCCCTTCCAACCCAAACCATTCCATGATTCCGTGATTCTGTCAAAGCAAGTGATTCTGTGGTGTAGTGACTGGGGGCCTTGTTGGGGAGCTGGAGAGTGTTGTGTCAGCCGTGCTGCGAGGTTATTTCACAGATTTGATGCCTTATCTTGTTTCCTACTTTGCTTACCAAAACCAAATTGCAGCTTCTGGGTGTGTTTGCCCAAAGAAAGACCTTTTTCTGAGGTCGTTGAGGGAGTATAAAAAGGGTGGGGGAAGGATTAATTGCAGTTTCCCTTATCTGGTGACTGATGGAGGACACGTAGCTGGTGAATGGAAGTGAACAAATAAAGCGAAGTCTTCTCCCGTTGATTTTTGTTTACAATGCAGGAGAGGAAAATGAGGCCTGAAGTAAGATTTGAAGCAGGAATGCAATTAGGAGTTAAACTATGTTTAAATTACTATGTCGCTTTTTGATTCTAGCAAAGATACCCTTTAGCTGGTCAAATATAGGTTTGGAAAATGGGTGAAATAAATATAGATGGTGTTTAAGAAACAGGACCTATAATGTACTGTATCTTGGTAGTTTACTTAATTCCTCTTTGAATATAATACTGTAATTTCCTGAAGAAGCCTTAAGCTGAGGTAGCATGCGTATGTTAGAAAACACTATTCATGTCTGAGGGAAACTTGACATAAGAGGAAGTACTTTACAAATTTTTTAAGCTTGTCAGTAGCAGCTTAAGTGCCTGCATTGGGAAAAAAAAGGAGGAAAAAAAAAAAAGGAAAAAAAGAAAGAAAAAAGAGAAACATCTCTTTCTATCCTGAATGAATATAACCCTGAAACTGGAGTTAATTTGCAGTTTTCTTCCTCTTCTCCCTGTTACTCTAATTTCTGCTGCTTGTGCTGGCCCATCTTGAAAATTAGGCAGTGGATTTCATCAAGGTTCCAATTTTAATTCATTTTGCTGCTAGTAGTAGCCTTTTTATGGAAACATTTTGCTTAACACAGTAAGCATTTATTTATGCTACCTGTGCCAAATGGGTTTGCAGCATGACGTGTCTCCAGCCCTGGAAGGGCTCTAGGAGCGAGATGTTGCTCCTCTCCTTAAACAGCGTTAGCTGCAAGTAGGTCTCTGTGCCCTCCTGTGATTTTTATTTCAATTGCCTATTGTTTTCATCTATTTCTTTTTTTTTTTTCCCTTCCCATCAGGAAAGGTGCTGAAGTATTCAGGCAAGGTTCCTGGGCATGAGTGTGTTTTGTTGCAGGAGTGACCTGTTGAAAGCAAGTCAGAGACGTGTTGTTTTGGCCACTTTCGCAGGAGAAGATCTTGAGTTTTATCAATCCTACTAGTTTGGCTTAATTCTGTTAACTTTTATTTGTTGAATCAAGTGCCAGTTGTAGTGGTATTCTTAAAAAAAAAAAAGTGTAAAAATGAGGACTGTGGGATCACACTGTCTGTTTATACTTTTCAGTGAGTCACGCACTTATCTCTTTTTTTTT
>VXBL01001206.1:650245-660960 GCA_013400195.1 Aramus guarauna
GCCAAGATACTTGTAGAGACGTCAGGTCTGCAATCAAAACCTGCTATTACAGCATGCTGGGTGGATGTGCTGCTCTGGCCAGCAACCCCATTGCACTTTGGTTTGTGTTAGAGCTTTGCAAATAGAGGCTGAACTGTGTCTGATACATCAAATTGGGAATGTGTTTCTGGTTGGCATGCTGCAGATGTTTATATATGCATATATATTTGTAAATATCTTTATATAGATATATATTTTTATAAAATATATATTTTACTATCTAGAATATATTAAATATACATATATATGTTTACGTGTGTCGAACTCTATTCAGTAAGCTCTTCATTCTCTTTCTGCCCAGTGGTCTTTTTGACAGGTAAAACATAAGGCAAAAAGGAGGTGCTTGGCTCTCTGGTACTGCTTTAGAGCACTAATGATGTGCCTTGCATAAAGGAAGAGTAGTTACTGAAATGGGAGTAGGATGTACTAAACATGCAAGAGTGAGTGAGTTCTGTAGTTTAAAGGGGGAAAAAACCCAAACAAGAAGTTCAAAGAAATGCCCGTTCACATAACTGCAGTTTCTGATTTTATCTAGGAAATGGTGTCATTCATTAAAGATTGTTATGCAAACTAGAAATAAAAGAAAAATTAACTGGGAGCTTTAAGTAGTCGGTTAAAGAAACAGGAATGCCTTTAAATATTGTGTAATTTTGTTTGTTGCACACATGCGCTCTGCACATTTAATAAATACATACAACACTGACACATGGTGTTGTGAGGGCCCTCAAACCTTCCTAGGGATGCTCAGCTCTTAAAAGCTTTTTGATGTTCCTTCTGTCTTTCAGCCATGTTCCTTCTGTCTTTCAGCCATGTTCCTTCTGTCTTTTCTCACTTGCCATTGCAGAGCATGTCTGGCGAGGACAACTGTTGCTGATGAGAAGATTTGTAGTAGAACATCAATATTTATAGCTCGTAAAGTTTAGCAGCTACACACTGGCTGAGGACGGGTTTTTGGCAAGTATTTATTTTGGACAGTGTTAGGACAGATTGGGATCTCTTCTGTGGAGTGTGCTCCTGCTGTTTTTTCACAAAAGTTTCTTTAAGTGCTTTTCTAAGCTTCTGATGGATTCTTGGTTTAGTCATATTAATAAATATTTAGCAAAAGGGATGCATTTGTTTTAAAAGAGAAAAAAATGTTAATGATATGAAAAGGCAGTTATGGATCTTGTGAGGATGAAGAAGGATTAAAAAAACATTTGTGGCTATTTTAATTGTAGTATATGTTTTTAAGGGAGCTAGAAATGTGGAATTGTAAAGGTTTTTATCTTCCTCTTACAATTTCAACTCTGTTACCAAAGGCCTTTAGTACTTGAGAGGGGAAGGAGTGCCTTTCTGACTCAAGAAATGCTTTTGAATTTTCTCATTCAGATCTCATGCATCTTTTGACTGCTGAGTGTTCATAAACCTTTTAAAGCTCTATCCCTTTTATTCCCTAAAAGGAGCCCATGTTTTTGAGGGAAAACGCATTAATTTCAGTTGTGTTCTAATTTTTTTGTGTGACAAGGAACAACAATGTATCTTGAAAGACTGGTGTTGAGGCTGCAAACCCTTGCACTTAAAACCTGATTAATGATCTTGCGTATAAGACACTCAAACTAAGATTGAAAACCGGTGTTATAATAGAGATTCATAACACTGTGCTTTTACCCTGTGTCCTAGGAAGATCCCTGCCTTACTGCCCCTTTTCTTGTCAGTCTAAGATAGAATTGAGTGATGCTCAGTGCAAACACTCCAACACCTAAATAAAATTAAAAAAAAAAAAAAAAAGGTACTAATTTCTAAGAAAGGATTGTAGGTGATTAAACGTAAGCAGGCATCCCAAATTTACTAGCACCTTCCAGTAGCCGTGGGCGGCAGCGCCTGTGAGGATACGAGCACACGCACGTGCCGTGGGTGGGTGAGACACGCGGGTTCTGAGTGCTGGGCAAAAATGCCTGTGCACAAAATTCTCTCAAAATTTGAGGAGCTGGGTCAGTTACGGTCCGGATGACTTGTGTATAAAGTAATTTAATTTTAATGCAGATCCTCACCGCTTGCAGTCACTCTCATTCAAAGGCCTGCCTGGAAGAGAGGAAAGCTGTGAGGAGACCGACTTCCCTAGCGATGCTGACATCTCACTAGATTTTTAATGACCATTTTGTCTTACGATCACCAGCTGCTCCCAGCGCCTGGGGTTGACCTGACTTGCAGCTTGGCCTGTCTCCTTTGACGGTTGTTTGTCTTGGGGGCTGCCAGACCCTCTGAGCTGGGTTGGGTTCCTCCTCGAGCTGGGAGGACCTGGAACCGTGCGTATCCCACCCAACTTTCATTAGTCCTTCTGAAACTGGGCCGTGGAGCGGAGGATGTGAGAGACCAGACCGAAAGTCTTCCCGAGGGAGGCTGGCTCTGTAACCTAGTTAGTGATGGTGCTCGCCGGTGAAGAAGACCTTGGCAGCCCCTCTCTGTGGGTTTTCTGGATCGTGCTTTAGAAGTGTCCCTCTGCATTAGCTTCCTAATGAGCCCCGGTGTGTAATTAGGATGCTTTTAATTACCCTGCTGGGTAACCTCACCCTATTAATGATTCTGAAGCAAGCAGTCTGGATTTTGCTAGTGTCTGCTGGCTGTGATCTTTAATAGCGAGCTTTACAGATGGGTTTTTTAAAATACATTTTCATTTTAGGTAAAACACAGATTATAGTCTGCTTTCATGTAAAAATTAAAATGTTAATTCTGATGCAGGTCTGAAAGACGTCTGCATAACTGATTTTAAGCAACAACTTTAATTAGCTCAGATTTTGAAAGCGGCTTCCAGTTATTGCTTATCATTTATCGTGCTTATATGTGAGTAACGTGAATATTTTCTGACATGGAATTTTTTCTTTCTTTCAGCCTTTCTTCCAACTTGTGAAGTTACGGAAACTTGGACTTAGTGATAACGAAATCCAGCGGCTCCCTCCAGAAATAGCGAATTTCATGCAGCTGGTGGAACTTGATTTGTCTCGAAATGGTAAGCTCCAATGTTAATTTGTTTGATTCTCTACTGTCCTATGACATGGGCTATAAAACTGGGTTAGCAGAGTTTTTCTGTCTCTGAAGTTGCTATCTATGTCCTGCAGAATGCTTTACCCCATAATTCATGGATTTGCCTGTAGTTCTAGATAGGGAGTAGGGAAAGAACAGAAGAGAGCTGATGGTGGAAATACAATAATGAAATAATACTGACTGTAGTTCTGCCTTTCTGAGAGCCTGCTTTATTTTCCAGTTTAAACAATGCTTTACATCCTGTGTTTATACGTGTATCTGTCACAATGTCGATTTCTTTCCCCAAGCTCTCTGAAATGCTTAGAAATTAAGAAGGGGGGTAAAAAAAAAAGTAGTTGAAAGAAAAAAGCTCCTCTCTGTCAAAAAAAGGCTGCCTGTGGGTTAGAAGTGCAATTCTTTATTTCTGGTCTCCTCTTTCCCTGTGATTAGCAAGAGGCAGAGTGCTGTTAGTTCTAGTTGTGCTTCTGGAAGAAGAATCAGTCTTGTTTGTCACCTACAAAGATAAATTCAGGAAAGGATGCTGGGAGAAACTGTCTTTTAAAATATGTTGCGGGAAACCACATGGGTTTATCATTTGGTTATAATATTTGCGGCTTTTATTGCCTTTTTTTTTGGGGGGGGGGGGCCTGGGGAACTTACCANTTTTTTTTTTTTTTTTTTTTTTTTTTTTTTTTTTTTGGGCCTGGTGAACTTACCAGTTCTGCAAGAAATTCAGAGGCTGGTTGGTCACCTTTATGCAGCCTTATGACCCAGTGATCTAGAAACTGCAAATCCGTGTTACCAAATTAGAGCAACTGTCAGCTATTTTTTGCCTCCCTCTATGCAGTGGATATGCACAAAATGCTCTCTGAGGTGTGATGGGTAGGGCGGGAGAGAGCAAGGTTGTGTAACCTTGTCAATAAGTGAGGGATGTCACTGAATATTCAAGAGGAGAAATAGTGCAACAGGGAGCCTTTTTTCTTTTTTTTTTTCCTTTATGGATTAACTCCAAATTGACCCTTTGCCACTGAAGAATATTTAGTGGCCAGTTCACCCTCCTGTAACTGTCTGAAATGTGCATCTTTCCTGTGTTTGTTTAGTGCTTTTAACGCATCTTTATCTGATAATATAATTGATGAAGCGTAATGAGTATCCAGGCAGTTGCTGAAAATTTTCTGTGAACCATATAATTTTATGCACATTTGCAAAACCTTGTAAGAGAAGAAAACTCAAAAAACCCCCACATCTGAGAGACAGAAGAAACGCGTTAGTTAAAACACTTTAGAAATACACCGGCGTTAATTGACACGGTATTTTGGCTACTGAGTTTGGCTGAGTTGGGTGCTGTCTGTGACAGACCTTATATGAAAGGAAAGGCTCTGTTGGCTTAGTAATTCTCTTTGCAAATGAATAACTAGCTGCAAAAGAGCTGGTGGATCAGAGCCACGTGAACTCTTGTCAGCCTGACTTGGAAGTTGGCTTGAGAGCTCAAGTGTGACGAGAACAGATGGTGTGAACATTTATGGTTGGGTAGATGCGTGTGTGTCATTAGAAGTTACTGCACAGGGAAGTGTTTTCTCAAGTGATGAGTCGGACTAATGCAGGTGGCAGGGAGCAGTTGCTTTCCTATATCCAAGGTTCAGTGTTAATCACCCATTTTATTGCATTACTTTCCCTTCTCTGTGGTTCATTGCAGAAGGTGACTGATACTGCTTGCCTCTGCTTAATCGTGTCACAGTTATTGCACAACTTGACTCTTCAAATGAAAATCTCCCCGTGCGAGGTAACGCAGGGGGGCGACGGCAGAAGATGACGGATGTTACTTTCTGCTGTTTGGTCATGTTATGATTGTCTCACAGCTCTTCAAATTAAAAGGCAAAACACACCATCTGGGATGCTGCAGGGGGAATTCTCACATAAGAGTTTGGAGATTTACAGTATTTTCATGTCTTAGCTTTGTATTTTGAACCCACCTACCAATATGTCAGATTCTCAACCTGCCAAAGGTTTCTCCTGTTCGGTGGTTTGCACTCCATCAGGTTTTGTTTTTCTAACTACCAAAGTACTTAGGGAAAAAAAAAAAAAAAAAGGAACTCTTTGTATTCCTTTCAGGCAGAGAAAAACAGCCCCGCTTTTCAAAACGCGGTATGCTGCATGAATAGGAAAGTGTGATGGTGACATCTGAACTTGGGAAATAAGAGATCATTGTTCTGTGTTTTTTGTTGTTTTAGCTGTCTGGTTCGGTGCACTAATTGCTTTCAGCTCTGGCCATTCTGTTCCCTCAAGAGCTTAAAAACGCAAATATAAATTCATTTAATGTTCTCTGCACAGGAGTAGCCCTTTATATTTTAACCTTAATCGCAGGAGGAGGAGGAAAGGGTTTTGAATAAAGTACTTCCATTTCCCTCAAAATGGTAACCTCTTCCTTTCTCATACTTTCTGATCCTTTGGTCAGCATATGATAGATAACCTGTGAGGCTCCATGAGATGGTGGGTATATTGTACGGCAGATGTAAACTTGATGCTCCTGTGTTCTTGAGTGTATGTGAGAGAAGTCTGGGGAGGGTAAGGTGAGAGCCTTAGTGGTGCAGAAGAAGGATTTGGGGAAGGCTAGGACCCATATAATCTTAAACTTTTCCTGGATTGTTTGCATGCCGATGCTATTTCTTATTCCTCTGCAAGGTCATGTGTTCATGCAGATTTCCCAGGAAGCATCCCCACTGTGCTTTTCTAGTCTGGTGGAGGCTGTTGTTTGGGCAAAGGTTGAATGGATGAATCGCAGATGGGAATATCAGAGGGCAGAGAAGCTGTGCTAAGAAAACAGCATAGTGATGGCGAACACTTTGAAGGTTATTTGGCAATGCAGTTTATCTCTGCCCCGTGGTCTTAGGTTGTTCAAAAAGCCGATGTACTAGTTCTGAGGCTAAAGAAAACAGACTCGTAGGATTTCAACAGTGGAAGCCTGAGCTTTTAAGTTGCTGGCAAAGCATGTCTGAGATTCAGAGTATTCCCTGTAGCATCTTCTGAGACAGATGCTCAACTCCTTTGTGTCTGAAACTACTGCTGGTTCCCTCAGACTCCCCAAGCTCGGGGTAAATCTTTTCCTGGATTCTCACATCTCTGGTGGATTCTGCAAGGACGCTGGGTTGCTGAAGCATCCTTGCTTGATGTCCGTGAAGTTTGGGTAGGGCTCCTGCGCTTTGCATTGAGTTTCAGCACAAGCCTTTGCTCTATGTGGTAGAGGAGAGATTCTGCCGTAGGTGCAATCAGAAGTGCCTGTGTGCTGTTTGTTTTCCCACAGCACTTGGGCACGCTCTGGGACAAGTCTCGAAAGACCTTGCGATTCAGAAAAGAAGTGCAATCTCCAAAGGAAGAAAGATTTGCTCAAATTTCTGCGGATTTTTCCTTGCGCCTCAGCTAGCACTTCTTTAATCTTCCCCCTCTCCCAAAGTGCGCGCTGCTTGTTTGAGATCCCTGGGAATTGTGGCAGGCCGCTACCCATGCTGCTCATCCCGCTGAGGTTTCCTCCAGTGCCTCCCTCCCCCTTTTCTTCTGCGCAACCCCTGGAGGCTGAATTCTTAGAGCTTAGGGCCCTGCCATCCCAGATTCATTAAAATGTTAATGGCTTTTCTTGTTCTGTAGCTTCTTCCAGACAGGAGGGGTAATGCATAAAGTTTCTGTAGTTAATTTAATACGTGCTGATATTTGGGATTATGTATGCTACGGATGTATGCTGTGTTCTTGCAGATGTGGTGCATTCCTTTTTAGTATCCCTCTTCTCCAAGAAGAGGGTTTTTTTGTTTGCCTTTGACAAGTATTAAATCCTCTAGATTCCACTGATAGGTTTTTGTCCTGAGATTGCATGTTCTTTAAAATACCCTGAAGGTGTTAACTTAATCGTAGTATTTTTATTTGAAAGAAATTGCTACTACACACTCATACTTTCTCTTAAAAGGTATGGTGTAGAAGTCTGGATGGAGATATATATATATATATTTTTTTTTTTTTTTTTAATGTCCTATACCTTTTCCAGCCTTTTGACAGATTGTCAGCAGCTTATTTCATTCAGCTCCTCTAGGATAAGAAGAAAATCACTGCGAGCTTTGATACTGGACAGCAGCTGCTGAGTATGAGGCACTGGGGTGGCTTTCCTACCCTCCCCAGCTGCAGAAGTGCCATTTCAACCATCTCGCTGTCCACCCCCTTCTCGGCTGCAGACTAACCCCCTTGCTGACACGAGCCTCTTGCACTTCCGTGTCTGCCTGTGTGTTGCTGTCTCTGATAAAAGCCTGGCAGGCTTCTCTGCTGCTACTCTTTTGCTTCCATTGAACATGCCTACTAAGGGCTTGGTCATGCAAGTATCGATGTGGTTGCTGTGTACTGGCAGTTTTGCACCGTCTGTAGGGGCTCTGTAGCTGGCAGCAGGTGAGGACATTCACGTTAGCTGTTCCTCCATGGAAATGCTTGGTAACCTTGTGGTTTGGTCATTCGTCCAAGCCCCGGTCAAAACAGTGGAAAAGATGCAAGTGTGTGTGCAATGGGAGAATTCAATGGATTTTGATAATCTTCATGGAGGGATTATGCTGGTTCTGGTGCTGACGCTGCTCTCAGCAGATCTGAGATCTGTTACTTTGTGAACTGAGGAGCGATGGGTTTGCTGTGGTATCTACTGAGGAAATCTGTGTGTGGGCAGATCTTGTTAAGCCATGTTTGGCTCTGCAGGATGCTTGATACCAAAGTCTCAACGTGGTTCTTTACTTTGATATCCAATAAGAATAATACTGTTTGTTTAATGTGTATAGTTCTATACATACCGTAGAGATGGATTCTGGGTATGTGATATTAGTTGCTACCCATTTCTGTGGTTTCTGGTTAAACTGAGCTTATGACTGTATTGATAGCGCAGTTGTTCTGGACATAAGTCTTTGGACTAAAGATGGATATTCTAATATTTGGATATTCTAATTCCAAAATCTTCTCTCAATGCAGTTGCCATATTATGGCAAATACACTATCATTTATGTGAAAATAATTAAATGAAAGATAAATATGTTACTTCAGGATTACCTTAACAGTAGAGATGGTTCCTCAGAAGCATCTCAGTAGTCACAACACTGGTGTAAGGCGGTGCAACACTGTGCAAGGCTGACCGTCTGAGCGGCGTCCAAGGTTTTGAAGGCCAGTCTTTGGCAGCTGTAGGCCAGTGTCACAAATGCTCCATGAGCCTTAGTTTTACATTTTCCTTGCTTCCAAAATTGGTTATAGTTGCAGATTTAGAAACTTTTATTTTGTTTTGACTTCAGTTATCAGGCTACTTTCAGAAATCAACAGCAACACTATTTAACAGTTCTACTTTCAGTTGCAGCTGGTTTGATATTATTGCTTTTTATTTGAAGTGTTAATTCTTTTCAGCTGCTTTACAACCTAATGAAAAGTCTCTTTAGAGATCTAAGTCATCCTCAGGACACCACATTCATTGTGTATTGTGTGATAGGTACATTTTATTCAAGAAGTAATTTAAAGCTTCCTTAGGAGGCTGGGTGAGCACGTGGCAGCTGACCTGCAGAGCATCACTCCGTGCCACTGAAGAGCGGAGTGTGATCTTTGCTTCGCTCTCTGGGGCTTCAGCTTTCCCTTTTTAATTCAGCTATCTGCTCTCAAAGACGTACCTGTCATCCGTAGCGTAGGATTGCCTCCCTTCTGCCCACAAAGTGGGTAAGTGTCCCACTTTTCCTCTCCCCCACTGAAAGCAGGATAACCAGTGTTTTCAAACTAGAAATACTGACAGAGGAAAGGCTTGAATGCTTGTTGCAGTTCAGCCTGGGCTGGTGACCCGGCTATTTTACAGTGAGGACATAAGCTAATGAGGCAGAAGCACTCTAAGTCTTCTGATCCTGTCCTGCAGCCTCACATGCACTCGGCTCTCGCATCTAACAGCAGCTGCCTTTTGCCCCGTGCTCTCACCTCAGATCCGGCTGTCCACCTCTGCTGCACCTCCACAGCAGCTGAGCAAAGATCTCCTCCGTGAAATCCTCCTCTTCTCTGCCTGCCACCAGCTGCCCTGACACGAATGTGCTGGTACAAGTCTGGTGGTAAATAGCAAAACCCAGAATGCTGAGAAATAAATGTGGATTGACACTTTCTTGCTCAGTGGACAAGGGAAAAAACAAAAACCAAAACCAGCCATCAAGCTGTGCTGAGAGGCAGTATAGTTGGCAAATGCATTTTTTTTGTTAACATATGCAACTGCTGGATGTTGCTTGTTTGTATTCTGAACTGAGTTGTGTGCAGGTGAGCACTTATGAACAAAGAAGAATTGCTCTTACTCCTCAGTGGACATGTCTTACCTGGTACAAGAAACCATCCTGTGAATGCACTCACTGCAACCCTGGCTGGGAACACCTGAAAGCCATGGGATGTCCCACCAGAGACCATTGTGGTTTGGTATGGTGGTAGAGCACTACTGCAGATGATCTTAAGCTTTAACCTGGGTCAGGCCAGTGACTGTTTTGGTGGGATTTTTTATTGTTATTTCTGTTTTGTTTTGGTTTTAGTTTAATTTTTTGTGCCAATGAAAGCAAAGCTCCCTTGTTGCAGACTTGGATATAACAGAATTTTTCACTCTTATAGATGGTTGCTTGCTAGGAGTTGTGTTAGGTGCTTGTTCTTTTGTTTGTCGACACATCTAATTTCTAGTGACGTATTTTCTTTGTATTATCTCCCTCCCTTGAGGTTAGTTTAAAACCTGTGCTTAAAAAACATTATCATCTTTGTGTCTTACACATGAAGTTTAGGGATCGATGTACAAAGCAGAGTACTGGGAAAGAAAGAAACACGTACTGCAAATTGATTTATATGCTGGAGTACTGCAGAATCCCACAGATGTGTGGAAATTCTTGCTTGCTTTGAAGAAGTGATGTTAAAGTTGAAATTTGTGAATCTGTATCACTAAAATGAATTTGATGCTGGTAAGTTGAAGGAGGAGGTGAGATTTATATGCAGCAGGAGAAGTAAGGTGAAAGAGAAAAGAATGGACCTTGTTACTGAGCAAGGCTCATAAGGGAGGGGAAGGAAGAAGCAGCAAGTGTCGACTATGATTGGGAAAGAGAAGATAAGTGAAATCTCATGATGCAATAATCTAATTAGAGAAGTTTAGAAGGTGTTATTTTTAAATGGATTACAGAAGAGAGGATTTTTCCATCATGGTATATTCTGCCAGATTTAAGTTTTTTGCTAATCTGCTTGCGTGCATGTAGAATCATAGAATGGTTTAGGTTGGAAGGGACCTTCAAACACCATCTAGTTCCGACCCCCCTGCCATGGGCAGGGACACCCTCCACTAGACCAAGTTGCCCCAAGTCCCATCCCACCTGGCCTTGAACACTTCCAGGGAGGGGGCATCCGCAACCTCTCTGGGCAACCTGTTCCAGGGCCTCACCACCCTCACAGTAAACAATTTCTTCCTAACATCTAATCTAAATCTACCCTCTGTCAGTTTAAAGCCATTACCCCTTGTCCTATCACTACCTGCCCTCATAAAAACAGTCCCTCTCCAGCTTTCCTGTAGGCCCCTTCAGGTACTGGCAGGCTGCTATAATGTCTCCCTGGAGCCTTCTCTTCCCCAGGCTGAACAATCCCAACTCTCTCAGCCTGTCTTCATAGGAGAGGTGCTCCAG
>VXBL01001206.1:661949-681334 GCA_013400195.1 Aramus guarauna
GGGTTTTTGGGGGGGTGGTTTTTTTTGGTTTGGGGGTTTGGACGTGTTTTTTTTTTTTTTTTTTTTTTTTTTTAAAGCAGCAGTACAAGTTGGAGACAGAAACCTTTGGCCTGTTGAAGTATCAGCTAAAGAGTTAAACATCAGACAGTCCATATGGGAGTGACATAAAATAAATACTTCATTTTATGAATAATCTAGATTAGAGATCATAAAATGGCAATTTGCAAACAGGCGTTGTTAGTTCTTTTATCCACAGCATTGCTTGGGTTTTGTTTGGGTGTTTTGTTTTGTTTTTTTTTTTTTTTTCTTTTTTTGAGAGATGGTTAGAGGCCATGACTATGAAGTTGCTGAAGAATTAATCCAATAAATCTGTAACTTTGCTGGTAAAATGCCTGCTACACTTTCTATCACTCACAGCTTCATAGGTAGGATGCTAATTTTTAATTTTTTTTCCTTGTTCTCAGACTAAAAGTATTTAATTCCTGCTAGCCTTGAGGTCCAAGACAGAAATCCTTACAAAAATGTCTCCTAGCATAGCTTAACTCTTCATTGGCATGTATCAGTTAAAAGGCAGAGGACCTAAATTCCTTGCAGAACTCAGGCTCTTCCACTTAATTCACCTGGAAGTATTGCTTCCTTGTCATCCGATCTTTGAGCTGTACCTCACCGCTTTTTTTTTTTTTTCCTCATGTTTCTAGTTTACAGCTCCTCATCCTCTGTTACTGTGTCTTCCTGCAGCTGAGAAGGGCAGTCTGTTGATTTACCACATGCTATCTGCTCAAAAACCAGCTCGTTTTTATGTCCTCGCACAGTTTTCTTTCAAGTAAATTACCTAATATCCATGAAATGCAGTTTTGTGAGGATTTTTTTCCCTGCTTCTGTCTTCCCTTGGAAAAGAGATGTGTCCAGAAGTGATGATGGAGAAATGAGATGCGTACTTTGTTTCAGTTTCTTGTTAATTATACAGTAAGGGATTTAGTTGAGAAAACCTGACCTGAACCTGTTTGTGAATTTTCCTTATAGTTGTAAAGACAGGTCTTAAAAGAGCCGTATGTCTTCTATTTTGTATATCCTCAGCCTCCGAGCTTGAAGAGGAAAATGTTACAACCTGTACAAGAGTCACTTTATCTCAATAGACTTTGTAAGGACCGTCACATTGTGCCTCAGAAATGGTAACATTTACATGAAGGGGTTGATTACTGCAGCCTTTGGGGCTAGTAGCAAAACCTTCTGGGTTATAGGAGAAAAAAGAAGAAGCCTGTCAGATCATTGTGTATGTCATGATTTTAATGTGGAAATGGAGAGAGGGGATGAGTGCCCTTCCTCCATCCCTTTCCCCCTGCGGAGATGGAACCTCTGGGAGCTGCACGTGGCTGCTTTGGGGAGGGCAGAGAGATGTGGTGGTGGAGTCTGCAAGACAACAGCCTACTCAACTGGGCTTGGCAACTGAAGAGCCTTTTATAAGGACAAACAAATATTTGCTCCATAAATTCTTTCTTGCAAGGTATTTGACTAAGTGGGTGGTTTCCTCCTCCTACGTTGGGAAGGTGGAGGAGGTGGAGAGCTGGGTGGGAGAGCTTTCCCAAGGGCAGGCATCTCAGAGACCCCTCCACAGTGGGTGGCACGGAAGAACCTCTGTGAAAGTGGGAAGAGAACCTCTAGGCTCATAAATCACTCAAGCACTGCAGTGCTTAATGCTTTCTTGGACCTTTCGTGTGTGTATGTGAGATAAATATACTATAGTAGATATTATATATGTCAGAAGAGGCAGGGAGAAAATTCTACATATTGAATTGGATGGATGGGATCTGGTTTACCTCTGGTTAGCCCTCTCCTGAGGGATAGTGCTGCATGAATTCACAGTCTTTGAGTCTGGAATGGGCATCCTGGGTATACATTTGGTATAAACTAATCAACTGCTTAATACGTTAACAAATCACTAATCACTGTGTAGTGAAAGTGTCCTGCCTGCATTGTACATACCTGGTGGTGGGCCTTCTGCCATGACTGCCTAGATCAGGGCTATTCAGTTGACTCTTGCTGGGGTGTTTGGGGTGTGCCAGCTCCAGCCCTCCTAAACCACAGTGCTCTGTGTCGCTTTCATAGCTGGAGAACACAACAGTGTCCAGTAGTTGCTCTCTGAAAGGCTCTTGAACATTGTGAACTGTCCCTCAGGAATGTGGCGTATCTGAGACTTCAGCTCAGTTCTTGTAAAAATACTCTTTACTTGAGCTAGAGTCTGCTGTTTGAGTAGCCCTGGCCTGGTAGCCCTGTCGCAGCCTAGGACCTTCCTGGACATTGTTGTCTTGATATTGATTAGGTATTGGAAATTATGTTCACTGTTGCAGAATGTGTAAAGGATTCTGGCTGTGTAGCCTTTGGGTCGACAAAAAAAATATTGTCAGTTCTTGAAATTCGATATACAATGCTGTAAAAATGTACCACACAAAAGGTTTTATCAGTTTAAAATGAAAGCTGGCTTCTCTCCCACCCTCCCAGCCATCAGAAGAAGGAAAGTAGGGGAATGGGGATTGAGAGATGTTGCAATTGTAAAAAATCTTAAAAAAAAAAAAAAAAAAAAAAAAAAGGATTTTCTCATTCAGACAGTACAGAATTCCCTAGTGCCAGCCTTATCTCTGAAGTCACTTGTAGAGGACTTGCTAGATTGTTAGCAAGTTCTTGTGCGAGCTAGAATGATAAAGATCTGAAGAGGTATTTTGAACGGGGGAGGGGGAGGACACGACTTCTTATATACATGACTGCCAAGCTTGCTTTTCATTCACTCCTGCGGGCACCACTTCTTTTTGCTGCCAGTGTATTTGTGTTGTCACACGTCACAGGGCTTATGCTTGGTTTATGGCTTCATTATTAGCAGTGCTGCACAATCTGTACACCAGAACATCTGGGGCACCGTGTAAATGTAGAGCATTCGTCAGTGCGTAGCATTAGAAGAATCCTAGATATTTAAGTAGGATTTGAGCTGGTTATCCCGCAGTGGCAAGAAAAGCATTCAACCTTACTGCTGCTGATATTGGCAGAGATGTACATGTTAATGTCCGTAACGAAATCGAGTAGTCAACAGTAATGGTGAAAGCTGCTTAATCCATCAAGAGACGGAAGGACTTCTTTATATATTTTAATATCCTCTCTTGCAATTCAGTTGATTATGTCAATGCTTCTATTAAGGACCGTCGTCTTCTCTGCTATAATAATCGCTCCAGGTTTTTTTTGTCATATACTAAAATGCTCCTTGCCTTTTCTCTTCTGAGTTCGTTTATTCAATACAATGTTACAGTAGTCTTCACATCTAGTGATACAATATCTGCTAATAACTTGGTTGTCTTTTGCCTGAGAAGTCTTTTTAAGATGCCTTGCGATTAAAATGAGTTACATCTCAACGTTCTTGAATTTACTAAATTTGTAATGATCCTCAGTTCAAAGAGTTTCACTGAATTTTTATCTGTCCCTTGTCCAGTTCGGTGGAGGAGAAAAATGAATCAGATACAGAAAAATATCAATGCGGGGAGGAAAATGCACTTTATATGCTTAACAGGCTTAATGTAGAAATGTCGTTTCTCTTCTTTTCCCTGTGCCTGTTACTGTTTTTTATTGAAGATTTTTTGCTCATGTAGTGACTTCATAGTCTGGAATATCTAGGGTGGGAAAGTACATTTCATTTTCAGAACAGATTTTGTAATTTGCAAATGCATCCAAACTATAAGCAGTGCTTATACTGTCTTATTTCAGGTACTATCTTACATTGGAGTAATTTTTACTTCGCTCAGACACTTGTTAGCTTTTACAGATAATACTGGTAACAGAAAAAGCTTATCAAAATAGTTTTGCTGAGAAGGTGTCTTTTCTGGTTTTCATACTCCATCATACAGAAGTAGAAGAGAAATTATTGGAAATATGGCAATGAAATGACACATTGGGGGAGGAAATCAGTAGCATGATTAGTTTCAGAAACATCGTTATTGAGGATTTAAGTTTATCTTCTGCTTTATATGTTACATTTTTGTGAGTGTGTCCATATTTTTTTTTCCAAACAAATTAGGATAGTTACTTCTACTTGAGCTTTGATTTTTGTGGGGCTTTTTTTTTTTTTTTTTTTTTTTTTTTCTGGGGGTAACTTTTNTTTTTTTTTTTTTTTTTTTTTTATCTGGGAGAATGATTCACACAAACAGAAAGTGTGTATCTGTATATGAAAGGGGTGTGTGTGTGTACATATATGCATGTATAAAAGTTGTGGACACTGGCTTGGTTGCAAAGAAATGAGTTATTCTGAGGCCTCAGAAGCTTTGAAGTGGTGATGTCCATTTCAGGACTCTTCCAGGTAGATATCCAGGGAAGGATGGTATGAAGACTAGATGGTGGATGACATACATCTTTACTTGCTGCTGGTTAGCAGAGCTCAGTATCAATGTTTGCCATTGCTGTAATGCCAGGTGGAAGTAACAACGTCTGTTGAGTGCATGTAGGACCTCTGTCTTTAGTAATCCAATAATCCTGTAGTACAAAACCAGCCTTGTACAGGTGGCACTCAATCGTAGAGGATTGGAATGGGTAAAACCATCAGCTTCCTTTGTAAATGCAGTTTTGATTTTATGTATATTTCTATGTAGGGAAAGGGAAGATTTCTGTTTCTGTGTGCTGTTTGTGTTTCTTAAAACACCCTTTCAAAAGTGAATGCTTCTCCATGAGTGTTTAATTAAAAAAAAGAAAAAAAGAAAAAGTAGTAGTTTTCTTGCCATCTGTCTTGCAAGACAGTAATGTTCCTGCAATGACATCAGTGCTTTTACTTTCTGGAGTGTTAGTGACAGGCAAATGCGTTTAAGTACTTAGAGCGTTATGAGAATTTATCACTTTAAGGTCATCATTTAATTAGGCACTCTTAAAGATTTGTTTTCTTTTGTTACTCAAATGCCACTATTCAGATTTGTTTGTCCCTACCATATGAGAGGAATAAAGTGTGAGGTTTTGACTCCTGAAGTGAGGTCAGTGGAGACTCTTGTGAACGTGACACTTTGAAATAGACTGGTCGTTCAAATGTCCCCAATTTAAATTTGGGAGCCCTGTGGCTCCTGTGGTAGCTTCATGGCTACTTGTGAGGCTCTGCGTAGAGGATCTGCTTGTTGACTGCATCACTGGGGCATGTTGTGCTTGATTTGGCCTTGTGAATGAGATGAAACCCATGGAGAGGTTTTGAAGAGCCTGACCACACGCTTGATTGCTCTCCAGCCTGATGCTCCCCGCACGGGGTCCCTCACCTCTCTGGCCTTTGTGCCAGGCTGATGTCCTCACACGTGGTCTGGTCTTTCTGTGAGGCAAGCTACCCTGATTTAGGGACTCTGTGTGACCTGTCCCTTCTAACCTTGAAGGCCTCATCTAATGTTTCACTCCGAATTTATCTTATTGCTGTTGGATTTCTAGGAAGGATAACTGTTTCCCCTCGAATACCAAAGCTGTTATGAAGGAGTGGGTAGATAAGAACATATAAAACATTTCTGATGGGACTTAATCTCTAAAGTCTCATATACCATTTTATGGGACAACTACTGCTGTTGACAGGCCTTAGGGTTTGTGTAGATTTAAAAGTAGTTTTATCCTCCTTCACCAAGTGTACGGAGGGAACTGTTTGTGCTGCATACACCGCGCCATGCAAGCCTCGCTCTAGGTGGCTTTGGTGTTGTGGAAGCGCAGCTTGGTCATTTGATGCCTCACACTGTGAGTATTCACCCCTTGCATTCATTATTTTGTATTTAGTAACAGTGAATATATTTTCTGAATATGCAGTGTATTTCTAGGGTTAGTGATTAGACCACTCCAGAGCTACTTGTAATCATGAGTAGATGAGGCTGCACCTCAAGTACTGTGTTCAGTTTTGGGCCCCTCACTACAAGAAGGACATTGAGGTACTGGAGCCTCTCCAAAGAAGGGTCACAAAGCTGGTGAAAGGTGTAGAACACAAGTCTTATGAGGAGCGGCTGAGGGAACTGGAGTTGTTTAGTCTGGAGAAAAGGAGGCTGAGGGGAGACCTTATTGCTCTCTACAACTACCTGAAAGGAGGTTGTAGCCAGATGGGTGTTGGTCTCTTCTCCCAAGGAACAAGCAATAGGACGAGAGGAAATGGCCTCAAGTTGTGCCAGGGGAGGTTTAGATTGGATATTAGGAAAAATTTCTTCACCAAAAGGGTTGTCAAGCCCTGGAACAGGCCGCCCAGGGAAGTGGTTGAGTCACCATCCCTGGAGGTATTTAAAAGATGTGTAGATGTGGTGCTTAGGGACATGGTTTAGTGGTGGACTTGGCAGTGCTAGGTTAGCAGTTGGACTTGATGATCTTAAAAATCTTTTCCAACCAAAATGATTCTATGATTAGGAACTGTTTCTCCATCTGCCCCAATATTTTGAAAGCTGTGCCTGGTGAGTGTACTGGGAGCACTGGGGTTCGTGAGGCAAGAGTGGTTTGCTTCCATTCTAAGAGGAAGCACCTCCTGGGATGGAGCGAAACCCATTTGGGGGTGCCCATGTCCCTCCTTCCTTCCAGCCCTTCCTACTTATGTAGGAAACAGAAGAAGGTTCCCAGGAGATGCTCCTCTACCACCCTTTTGTTGATCATTCACAACGGGTGACCTGTGGGTTTGGAAGATGTTCTTGCTGGCTCTGGGTTCAGTTCTGAGCTGGGAATCATACAAAATAGATGCATTTGCTCAGATTACCTGGCAAGAGATGAACCTGATGAGCAGGTATTTTCCTCCCTCCTTCCCTCCTCCCTCCATTGCACCACTTTTGGGGAGAAGAGCTGAATGAAATACATAGGTAGTCAATTCTGAGTTACTCAGCTAGGTAGGAAGAGACCTAATTTCCAAATATTTTTCAACATATTAAGATCACTGATGGCTGCTGAGGTTAGTGGTACCACTTGCATAAGGAAAATAAAGACATTTCCTGAAGTATTCTTTGTGACGAGAACAGCAGGAAGAGGAGATGGAGTAGATGAAATGCTCTGTTAAAAAAATAGAAATAGGAGAAAACTTGGAAGCAGAAGTCTGATTTTTACTTTAAGATTTGCCTTTTTTTTTTCTTTTTGAATCTTTTCAAAATGTATTGTAAAAATCTACATTGTTAAACAATGAAACCAATCGCATTTGTTCCATTTTTGCTGGATCTCAATGACAGTAAGCAAGGACTTACACAGAAGACCCACAGCCTGGGTGGAAACACGATGTAAGAGGCCCAGAGGGCAGGCTTGTTTTTATGATAGCACGCCTAACTTCTGTAGGTAAATGTGTTATGTTGAAGATACTTGAAAAAAATACCTGTTTTCACATCAAATATCTCTGATTACTTTCTGGCAATCTAAAACAGTGTACTAGCACTTATTTGGGACCCGTTAATTTGAATAATATTTTCAAATTACCTGGCTTTAGTGTGAGGGAGGCTGGTTCTGCTCCCCTGAGTGTATGTTACAACCGGATACACTTGCACATTCCCTCCTGCCTTCCCTTGTTTTCCCTCCCCACGTACTTTCTGCTAGCACAGATTGTGGGTGTGAATTGATGAAATTACAAGAGGTTCAGATTTTAATTTGTTCTTTGGGACACTCCAAGCACATAGTCTGTGTTTTTGATGGGCAGAGGCTGATAAAGATCAGTCTAAAGACAGGTGAGTAGTTTAGGATCAGGAGCGCGGAGCAGGAGGGGGAAAAGGGATGTGAAGAAGCACAAAATGGCTCTGCCACGATAGCCGTGTACTTGGGTGTGAAGCAGTCTTGCATGTTGAAATGTCTTGAAAGATACAAAGATAACTCCTTGCAGTAGCAAGTTACTGAATGTAATGGGGCAATAATTTCAGTGTAGATGCAGTACAGTTGTTGACGATTTCTTTTTCCTTTTTTTTTTTTTTTTTTGTTTTCTTCTGCAGATATTCCTGAAATACCAGAAAGCATCTCATTCTGCAGAGCACTACAGGTAGCAGATTTCAGTGGGAATCCACTGACTAGGTAACTTCCACCTTCTTCTTAGTACTTGCCATACCAGAATTACAATCTTGCTTTAACAATTACAATTTTAAATAAGCCCTTAAAATTGTGATCTATGAAATCTTACCAACAGTGTCTATCTCTGGCAGAGACTGGAGCGAAAATTCAAATTTAAAAAGTGATGTGCATCTTTCCTGGGACGGGATGAAATTTGTTACTCAACCAGGAAAAATGTAAATTTGATTGTCTCTTAAATAATTTTCATTCCTCCTCTTAAATGCATAGGAAGACCATGCCCATACTTGGGAGAGACAAGGCAGTGGTTAGCACGAATGCATTGGCACAAACCCAGGTGCCTGACGATTTGGAATCGACTTTATATCAGCCGTTGCAGATAATGGCTTTTACTAATGATTAAAGCTTGGACTAGTGTTTCATCACCCTCCCATCAATTGGGACACAGTGACATGCAGTAATGTGGCAAAAATGCACTGCAGATGTCGGTGGCTGCTATGGCTGCTGCCGGTCTGTGTTCTGCTGAGCTGGGGTTTGGGGTTTGCACATGCTTTTAGTAGGGAAGAGGAGTTTTGTTTACATTGCTTTGTTCCATTTGCTGAAGAATTTGGAATTTATCTAGTGAAATGAGGCTGGAGATAGCAAGGAAGAGGTGATCTGCTGGTTAAGGCTTTTGAAAGCTATTTGGAGAACTGTTCCCAAACCAGCCCGTGCCACAGAGATCCTTTGTGCTGCTGAGCAAGTCACATAAGCCAGAGTCTTCAGAGTGGGCGCTCGCTGGCCTGCTTTGCTTTGCACTGAGATGGGCTGGGAATACTTGCAGGATTAGCTGGCTGGCTGGGGTGCGGGAGCGCTAACAAACAGGAGAGTGTCTGTGATATCTTAAGCTGCTCCAGCGGTTTTGCAAGACGGCTTCTTCCACGTGTGCAGCTGAGATTCTGCAGAAGTGCACTTTGAATATCGCCCGTAGTGCGTCCTAAGTTCTCCGGAAAGTCTCATCTCTCAGCATCAAAGGGAGACTTGTGATCTGAATCCCTGTGCCTCTGTAGTCCATTTATACAGTGAGGACAATAACACCACAAAAATCCGGTAAAGCAAACTGAGGCTGAACTCACGTTTAGATACGCAAGTGGTGAGGGTCACCCAACAGCTGCTTCTCAGGTATCAGTGTGAAGTACATAAAGCTCAGAGCTGCATCTCGTGGTATTGAAATCAAAATTGTCTGTAGTAGTGTGCTAGTTACCCTTCTCCATTTTGTGTGCTGAATAAGGCCTGAGGCCCAAGTAATAAGTTTCCTTAAACAGTAGTTGTAATGCACAGCTACGGCTGAGCGGAATTAACAAAAGAGTTGAAAGGCTTTTTAACGGCGTTGAAATAGATCTCACAACTCTTTGTTGACAGTTCAAGGGAATTTTAAAAATTCTTGATAAAGTGGCTCCAAAGTGTATGTGTGTCCTGGAAAACATCACTCCAAGCAGTTTGCTAAGTTAGAAAACACAGATACCAGAAGCTGTTTACACACGGTTGCCGGGTATTTTCTGTGATGAGATCCAGAATTTCAGTTGTACCTATATGACAGAAGGTAGGTTTTGGCACTAATTTGCCCAGGCAGAGTGGGAAACTCTAGTAGCGATTTCCTTTCCTGTGTGATATCCTGGAACTTTTTTTAGCCATTGATTCTTGTCTGTATTTCCTCTAAGCTTAAAAGCCAATTGGACACCTTCCCAAACAATGTCCTACCACTAATACACTATGTTGCCTCATTGTCAAACTTAATCATTGATGCACCTGCAGCATTAAAAGTGTCTGGTAGACCATTTCCCCAGCTCTTTTCAGATTATTTCAGGTTTATATTAATAAAAAGCAGGCATGTTTATTGTAGATGAGACTGGAAGTCCACTACATGCTATAGATAGAATAGTTCCAGCTGTAAGGGACCTACAATGATCAGCTAGTCCAACTACCTGTTTGCTTCAGGGCTGACCAAAAGATAATCAGACCCTTTAACTCCAGTCTTAAACCTGTTAGAGCCTAAATGGAGCTCGCATTTTTGAGATATTGGCTAGTTGCCTGCAGATCATACCGTGTGCCTTGGGTGATGAGGAGAGCAGCAACCAAACCAAATGCTACAGCTTGAGCTTAGGTTGCATACTCTGGGGGTCGAGCAAAGTCAGATGGCTGGGCCAGGGGCTTCTCCTCCTCTACCTCATTGCCCGTTCTACCCCACGCTGTCTCCTGTGCAACTGCAAACGGAGCTGCTTGGTGCAACCCTGATGCCAGCGAGTAGTGAGTGGTACAGGAATCCGTCCGTGGGAGGGGAAGCTGAGCCTTGCAGAAGACCGACCGGGCGATGGACCTAAAGGCTTTGGGAACTTTGGGAGTGTTTTGCTTATGACTGCATTTTATAGTGTAAGAAGGGAGGGATTACATACTGTTCTGTTGTGAAGCAGTAAATGTGAAATGCTGTAACAGCGGAACGTTGTCCTCTTAGCGAACAGACTGTTTCTTCAAAAAGCAGCAGTTGAAGAGCAGCCTAGTAGCTAATGCAAAATGCCTATGCTGTAAGCACATATGTAACTGAAGCCTGAATAAAAAGAAATTGTTTAATTATTTTACCATGTAGGTGATACAGGAGAAAAAAAAATAAATCTTTTTACTACTATATGTTTGATTTCTAAAATTTGTTAAAATGCTTAAAATATTCTCAAGCCCTATAGCTTTTTAAAGTTGCAAATTGAAGGCAGGGATGATAGGGGCCAGGAGGCAGGAATATTACCTGTTCTTTGACACAGAAGAAGCTTTAAAGTCTTTAAGTTATGTTGTGTGGGGGTTTTTTTGTTTTTTTTTTCTTTTCTTACTGTGATCCTTTCTTTAAGCTGAGAGTCATGCTGGAGTCCGGGCATGCCTCCCTCTGTATATTTGCTAAGTAGACTCTTGTTTTCCGCTACATGTTCTCCTTTCCAGTATGTATTACATGAATGTGAATGCTTCTGCTGGAAGTCCTTGATTTGAATTAATATCTCCCTAGGTTGCCCGAAAGCTTTCCCGAATTACAGAATCTAACGTGTCTTTCAGTAAATGACATCTCTCTGCAAGCACTACCTGAAAACATTGGGAAGTAAGTTTTTTATACTTTATTACTATCTTAATTAATTTTCTCTTTATTGTTATGCCTATTGTATAAATGACTTGCATAATTATATGTAATATACCTATAAAGTTATTTACAGGTCTGTGCTTATTTTTTACATTCTCTCCAGTCCGAGGGATCTGTTCAAGAAAAGTCCCTTTCTGTTTTCACTTGACGTAAGCAGGCTAATGCAGAATCTGAAGCATGTGTATGTTTCAACTCTGTTTTCTGGGATTTGGAGTAACTTGGAATTTTAGGTGCAAAATTAAATAGGTGTTTTGTGATGCAGATCTGGCCTTTTGCTTTCCTTCATTGTAGTAGACCATTGATCCATTATTGTGAATGTGTCAGAGCGTTTGCAGCTTAGCTCAAAATCAGACAATTGCTGGCACAAGAACAGATGAGTAAAAGCTGGCTGGGATCAGGATGAAAATTAGAAGGCTCTTAACTATAGAAGCAGTCTGGTTCTGAAAAAAATGCCAGTGGGAGCTGCGGAGATGAAAACTCATGGAACACCTCTTAAGATGATATTTGATAAGCTTTTAAGATGTGTTTGTTAACTCTGGAAAGTAGAGCAGGGTTGCAAAGACAGACTTCCAAAGCGGAAATATGCGGAAAATAAAGTGAGCATAGTTTATTTGTTTCATTTTGACTGAAATTATCATCCACACTTGCAGAAGGGAAATCTCTGTCCTCTTAGAGGACAGAAGGGTATCCCTGCCAGTTTGAAGGAAAAAGGGTAATTCTGTGTCTCCTCACTTGAGTATGTTAGAATGGTTCAGATCAAAGGCTCATATACCCCAGCTTCCTTCTACAGTTGCAGTAAGTAGATGCCTAATGAGGATTAAGAAGAAAAGCATATGTTTGATTACTCCTCTTTCTGTCCCCTGACCGTTTCTGGTTCAGAGGATTTCCTGAGCTTTGGATTTTGGTTTGTCTAATTGGTAGCACATAAGGAATCTCTCTTCCGCGTACTTGTCCAGTTTCTCCTTGAGCTTATGTAGCCGCCTTTAGTATTCTCCCTAGCAAATAGCTGCACAGGTCTATTACTTGTTGCACTGATTTGCTGTTGGGTTTTTTTGAGCCTAGCTCTACCTACCTTGCCTATGACCTGTAGGATTGGAAGAGGCAACAAGCAGCTGATCCCTGTGCACTTGATCTGCTGTCACTGCCTTTGTAGTTTTGCTACGGTATCCTCGGGTGCTTTTTTCCAGGTTGAAGAGTCTCACTTGCTGTTTCAGCTTCAGTAATAGTCTTCACAGAACCTAAGATACTTGTGCTTTAACTCAGAAATTTATTTTGTTACTTTTGATGAGAAACATATGATTTTAGAGAATTTTGAAATGTCTTGCAGTCCCTGTTCTTTATCTTTTTTTCTCCCCCCGACCCCTTTAATCTGTACCTGCTTTTATAGTTACCTTGCCCATATTGTTGTGCTAAGTTGCCATGTAGAGAACCACTTCCATCTTTCTTCAGACAGCTACAGTAACTCAGATGTTGAGTTACGAGTATCAGTAGAAGCTTATTAATCTTGGACATCCTTTCATAGAGTGGAGCATTTGTAACATGGGTTCTTTAGGGAGTCAGCATAGTCCCTAACAGTAAAACCCAACCATTTCTGAACAGAGGAGTCCTCCAGAAGTGATATTATTAAGAACTCCTGCAAGGAAGTCAAGTTCAGACCGGCATTGCTTTAGCCACTTCCCATGGGTATGAAAGCTGTCAGCTGGCACCACTCCAGCAGCAACAGAAGTGGAAAATGTCTTTTGAAACCTTCCGCAAGCACTAACAGGTACAGCTAACGTGTGCCCAGTGACTATGGCAAAGTCTTACCTAAAAGTTGCATGGGCCAGGGCTTTTGTGACATTCTTCCTTTTCTGTAAAAGTTCACAAAACTTTTCATGCAGCTTTTCACGGCGCTGGCAGCTAAGAACAGGCTTGTTCAGACTTTGTGGTTACTGAAAACTGAGGGCAAAAATTTGGGATCCTGCCTGATTCTGAAAATGAGTACAAGGGACGTGACAAGCTGAAACGATTCCCAAAGCATGAGGTGGACTGCTGGTTTGCAGACAGTCGCTAGAGGAAGGTTGCTGGCTTCCCTGAGAGGTCACTGGCTGCAGTGGCTCTGGCTTCTTGCTTGTCCTGCCTGTCACTTGGTAGAGTGCTGATAGCCTCTGTTTTGGAGCCAATGACTAGAAACAACTTTGGTTAAAATGAGGATACCAGACATTTGTAGAGATGTCAATATGTGGAGCTGTGCAAGAATAAAGGTAAAAATTTGGCTGTTATTGATCCTAAGCAGTCCGGGGAAATGCTGTGATACTATTTCAGCCCTACGTGGGCTGTTGCAGAACAGAGCAGTGTAACCCATCCTCCCTCAAAGTCTGTATCTGATTCCCGATATTGAAGCTAAAAACCAGGGGTCCTCACTTGCTTTGTGAAGAGCCATATGCTTGTCCTAGCAGTCTTGGTGAGTTCTCCTGGAGGGCTAGACACTTAGTCAAGTCTGACATGCCTGCTTTGATCTGGGAAGCACTCTCAAGTTGAGCGATCTAGAATATGAATTTTTACTAAAACACTTTAATCTCATTAGTAGAAATTTCTGCTATGAGATTTATGCTTAAAGAAGCAGACACAAACATGTGGGGCTGTTGTCTTGGGCTCATCAGGTATTCACGATAGGTGGGAATATGGCAGTTGGGCCGTCGATGGTAAGCTTGGGCATATTTTCAGACTTGAAAGAATATTAACGTAACACAAGGGAAACTCATGGGGTATCCACCCAAAATGTAACTGTTCCTGAAGTCTGTTGGGGAATGTCTTGGTGACAGAGAGAAAGGGATCCTGTCTGGTTCCAGTTGGATGTTATTGGGAGGTCTTGTTTGTAGCCAGATATGCAACCTGAAGTCCTTATGCGTCACTTTCCTCTGAGAGTGAATTTTATCAAATTTTTAGCATTGGATCTGTAAAAGATTTCTTTTTTTCAGTCTGGCTGTCAACAAGTGCAGCTTTCCTTTTTTAGTTCACAAAATTTTCATCATGTATTGCAAGTGAATTTGATGGTGCAGCTGACCGCCTTGTCTGTCAAAAGCAGTGAAATGCTCTGTGGCTTCTCCAAAGGTTGCCTACTTGTGCTCTTTGTTTCCTTCTCTGTTCTTTTCCCTCTGCACTTGCTGGGACCTAAAAAATGCTAGGAATTAGGAAGAAAGCAATGCTAATTGTGTTTTTCTGGCTGAACAGACCAAGCAAGGCTCTTAGAGGTATTTGGATATGTTTGCAAATGCCTTACTGGTGTTTCTGTATGCTTTGGTTAATAATCCGTAGTGTTATTTGATGGAATAGGCTAGACTTATGTGCTCTGTATGTGATCTGTCAAACAGTAAGCAAGCAAGCATATACTGGTCATTTATTCCACTACGGTTGGGCCTGTTTTGGGAAAAAACTTGAAGCCCCTGTGCTTACTGCCAGTCTTCTGGTGTGTGAAAACTTAGGGAAACGCATCCTAATTTCTTACGGTCTCATATATTCTTGTCTGGGAAACTGCCTAATATAGTCAGTGAAATCTCAAATTCATCTTCATGTAGTACAGTGATCAGTATGTACTTAGTGTCTCCTTTTTTTTTTTTTTCTTTAAGCTACCCACTTAAAATCTTGTGGCACTGCAAACTTGCCCTACTGTCTTAAATGGGGAAAGCAACAAAAGTAATGGCAAATATTTTCCAAACAGCAATACTTTGAAGGTTAGTTGGGAAGTTCTTCTTAATGGCAGATAATAGACTTGAATTGCCTTGCGGTGAACCATTAGTGGAAGTGTGTCTTCCTCATGAATTCAGATATCCAGTCCATTTTTCACATGGCCTGGTGTGTAAGATGAACACCAGTGTTCAGCTGCACGGTCCCAGGCCCATGTCTGAACTTGTTCAAGCCATTGCCATGTAGAGTTGCCGCTAATATTTTTTTACTGTGCCATTAAGAATTCTTCTGTGCAGACCTTTAATATAATTCTTTTCCTTTGTGTTGCCATAAGGAGTATTTCTAAGGGTCCCGACTGGACGTTTGAAGAACATAAGCAAGGCCTCCCTTTTGTCTTTCCTCTTGCTTGTACCACGCTTAGTGCATGCCAACTTTTCTTCTTCTCTATGACCACTTCAGTTTGCTTATCCAGTGCTGGTATATGTGCTGAAAGTTTTCTCTTGTTAGATGAAACATTCCTCTTTTTTAAGTTCTTGTATTGTTTTAGGGCGTACTAGAATGATGTGTGACACACTGCTTTTAGGACTTGATAACAGACTAGATGTCTTAATATTATCAGTGCTGTTTTTTGTTTTTCTCTGTGATTTTTGTTCTTTTAACTTGTGGTGTGGTTGCTGTCTAGAGTAAAACAGTGAATATTAATGCGTGTGAGATATTTTAGCTAATAATTAGGTGGGTGCAGCTTGGAGCAGGAGTTGTCCCGTTGGCTAGTTGAACCATTTGGAGAAACAAGTTCCACAATTTAAGCTGCGAGTGGGAGTGTCTTTTACAGCGTTTCTCAGTCTAATGAGAGCAAGTCTAATTTCCTTGCCTATTCTGCAGGACCGCGTGTGTCTGTAGAGCTGCCCAACGAGCAAGCTTAACCTGTTCCTCCCAGCATGGGTAGCATTTAGAAATTTCCACTTGCTTCCAGGATTTTTCTGCAATAGTTCCTTATTTGTGTAACAGCCAAAACACAGGGCATGACTTTTTACTGAAATTCAAAAATCAGAGTTGCTAAGTAAGGGTATTTAGGTAAATCAGGGTGTTTGTCTGTAAGGCTTCCTAGGGCGTACTTTACAGTACTATGAATAATCTAATGTCTGTCTGTCTCCAGCACCTTCTTTGTCCATATCTGTTCATTCTGTGGCGTTGACTTCAGGGTTAGTTTCCCCACCACCACCAGCCCACTGTGGTGTTGGCTTTTTACCAGCAAAGATTAGAGATCTGTACAGTGCTCTCATGGCTTAACGTCTAGAAAGAGAAGAGAGATTGTGTCAGCTTTCTATGTTTGCTTGTTTATTTGTGGCTCTTAGGCTTGAGTGAAGTCCAGGTACCTTCTCTGGAAAGCCTTTTATGTGTGTCTCTGATGTTTAATGTAGCATTGGTCTCTTAGATGGGTGCTTCACAAGGAATCATCCCTAGCCAAAAAAACAGTCCTTTCAGCATGAAATGTGTATTTGAAAAAGACAGTTATCTGTCAAACTCTGTGGGGACAACAAAATCAACAAGTTTCTTTACCAGCTGAAGCAGAGCAGAGCTTCATGACTCTGTCATAAATGATGATTTAAGGCATCAGCACACTGAACATCTAACTCATATCCAGTTTTTAACCTTCACCAGTTTTTCAGCAGTCTTGTCTCTCTTCTTTTTTTTTTTTTTTTTTTTTTTTTTTTTTTTTTGGAAGCTAAGGTTTAGAGTATGATATTATTACTGACTGGCAGGTAGAGTGTTTTGGAAGTTCCCTGCCTGAACAACTATAGCATGGCAAATAAACAAAGCTTTCCTCTGCCATACGCAGCCGTGATTTCCCCCCACATCCCAACACTAAAATGTACAGATGGTCTTCTAATTGGACACGATCTCCAAATCCTGAGGATTCAACAAAAGATTGTAGTAATATCATGATCTGTAGTATCTCCATCATTCACAGCCTCCCTCCCCTCCCTTTTTTCTCGGAGAAGCGCACAGTCTGTGATGCAAGAGAGTAGAATAGCTTTATTTTAGCTTTAGAAACTTTTGATGTGGGGAGGGGTGAATTTCTGTAGACGGGAAGGATATTCTTCTGATGCCAATGACTGATGAGTCTGGTTTACCCCCAAGCTGCAAGCAGGCTGAATGGATCTGTGGACCTTACTACTGAAAGGGAATTACCAGGTAAGCAGAGAAATTTTCCTCTTAATGTCTGCAGCTAGCAGGTAGAATGCTGACATAGGCATTTCATTATGACAGTGAACATAATGAAAAGAATAGAGCAAATGTTACCACAATTAGGAGCGTTGTTTTGCAGAAAGATTTGTTATAGGCATGCTTTTCAAGAGTCACTGAACCGCAAATATCCGGAGATTTTGTGTTAGAGAAACAAAGCCACTGAGTGTAGTGGTGTTTTATATATATATGTGTGTGTGTGTGTTTAATTCTAGCGGTTTTAAAGCTTTTAGTAACTTCTGAACTCGGAATCCTTAATGTTGATCTGAATAGGAGTAGCTAGAGACTCAAAGGTCTTCAGAGGCAAGGATGGTGGGCTCGATGCAGGTGATCCAGAAGCGTTTCAGAATGGCATGCTTATTCTGAGAATGGATTCCTGGGCCAGTCCTTGACTGTGTTCTTAGTGTGTGCTGGAATGTCCCACGTGTAGATTACACATCTTGTAGCACCTCACAGAATGGAAAATGCTCTTAAAATTGTGTGGAACAAGACAATGTAATTCCATTCTAAGGTTTAGCATAATAATGTGGGATTAAAATACGGTCTTACACGATACAACAAAAGTGATGGGGAGGCTTATCTTGCAAATACATAGGAGGAGGACTGTTTGTAGGTGGTCTGGCTAGGCTGATATAAATAGTGTTAAAAGCTCTCACTCTGGCTTATCTGAATTTAGCATGCCAAGTAATATTTACAGAGTTTGAGTAGGTAGAGCATGCCAAAGTGTTAATCACAGCTGTTTGCTAAATGGCAAAAACGAATGTTAAGGAACTTGGAAGTTTATTTCAGCAACACTGTTTAACAATGTAATAGCAAGCGTAGTGCCATCTGGCCTTTAAATAAGAGATGTTGCATCTTGTGTGTTACACAAGGAAGAAATATTTAATGTATATTTAGCAGTATTTTTTTGAAATAAAGTAATTCCATTTTTTAAGTTATTGAAAATTGACATTGCATGAGTGGAATGGGAGATGTTTTGAAAATGAAATCTTGTTGTAATAGTGAATTGGCTTAGCCTCCCCAACCGGTTTTAGTGATCTTGATAAGCAGATGGGAGAATGTTAAGTTAAACCATTCAAAAGTGAACAGGCTGAGCCATAATTACGAATCTCTCTCTTCTTAATGATGCCTTTTGAAGGTCATAGGGAGTTCAGTGCTCCTGTCCATTGTTTGGACAATGCTTGTTGCTGTCTCTGTAGGAGAGAGTGAGTAGAACTGATCTCAGCAACTTGAAAACCAAGCTTATATAGAAAACTACTCTTAATTAGCAGCTTAGACTACCTCTGTTACATACTTAGGGAATTCCATGGCCATAAAGTGTAGAACTTTCCCCTGTTTTTTAACTTTTGGATGTGACTTGTACTATTGGCCATCTGTTAGTGGCTGATAAGATAGTAATGGTTTTTAGCCTTCTTTTTTCACTTGTGGAAGATCTGTTGCTTTTTACAACCCAGTTAATGGTATTGACAATTCAAGTAACTGACTATGCAAATGCTTTTCCTCTGTCTTTAGTGTCTCTGCTGTTTAAATCTAGGATGACAAGATCATCAACTTTTACTTTCTATTTAAAATAAATCTTCCAAGGAAGGAGCATTTTCCCCCCTTAATTTGTGTCCACTTCTCCCAGCTCTGTAGAGAAGGGCAAGCGTTAGGAACGTCATCCTTACTTTTCAGATGTTCTAACAGAATTGTTCTCACTCCAGTACTGTCCTGCTTGTCAGACTCCAGAAGTGGACTGCTAAGGAAAGCCTCACGTGCCTTTCCCTTGCACATTGTACACCTAAACCTGAGAGGAAAGAATAGTGTTTAACTTAAACGCAAGTTACTTCAAGCTGCTTTGCCTCCAAAAAAGAGGAGGGGGAATTCTCTCAAAGATGACTTCTGGAAGAATGGTCTTTAACAATACTGGTGACACATAATAACAGTTTAATCAAAACTAAATCTAGTTACCTTGCTTTGCAGTTGTTTTACAGCATCCCTTATATATTCCAAGACTGAACTGTAGTTTTTCATGTGCATGAAGATAGTTTGCTTTGAAATGGATAAGTACCCTCCTTTAGGAAATTAATACCTCCTGTAATTTCTGGCTCACATAAGAATTTCTGGAATTCAGTAGCTAAGAATTTGCAAAAATCTCTCTCCCCTATTGCATGGTGTGGGCTTCTGGTCAGTCTCTTTAATTCTATCAGATGAATATTACAAAAATTCATTAGTGCTCTTCTTTATCATTCACACTGTAAAACAGGTTTCCATAACCAAAGGGTAACCAAAGAAAGCGGCAGGAGGGTGGTTAAAACTCACATTTGGGGGGGGGGGGGGG